>JANPWX010016656.1:0-15233 GCA_024734555.1 Trochalopteron elliotii
TCTGCTCATAGTTTAAGAAAATCACCAGAGGCCAAGGCCAGACAGACATGTCTGTAATGGCAGCTTTTGTCTGGGAGGAATCCTTGGGTAGACAGAAGTTTAAACGTAGAATCCCATTTTTCGCCGTTGACACCTAGATAAGAAAGGCAGTTTTAATCTACTGGCAGGAAAGCAGTGAGCCCCAGCATTTGGTGGTAGATGAGAGACAGCCCTTGGGAGGCCAAGGCCAGCCAGACTTGTCTCTCCTGGCAGCTTTTGGCTGGGTGCAACCCATGGATACAGGGAACTTTTTAGGGAGAGTACCAATTTCAGCCATGGGCACCTGGAAATAGGGATGCTTCTTTTCCATAGGAAGGAAAGCACAGAGCCCCAGTGCTTCTGTGGCAGATGAGCAGCAGCCCCCTAGATATCATGTTCAGCTGGACCTGTCAGGTGGCCCCTGGGAAGCCAAGACAGACACATCTGTTCCATGTTCCCTTGGTTCTGTGAGGCCCCCGAGTGTCACAAGGTCCTCCTTGTTTTTGAGGTGTCACAATGAACCCTTACTTCCATGAGGCCCAGCAGGGTCACAGTGGCCCTTTGGTTCTGTGGGGCCCTGCAGTGTCACTGTGGTCTCCATGATTCCATGGGGCCTTGCAGTGTCACAATGGTCTCCATGGATCCACGGTGCCCTGCAGGATCACAATGGCCCTTTGGTTCCACCAGGCCCTGTAATGCCACAATGGCCCCTGGGATCCATGATACCCTGCAGTGTCACCGTGGCCCCTTGGTTCCATGGGGTCCCCATTGTGTCACAACGGTTTCCATAGGAAGGAAACAACTGAGCGCCAGTGTCACAGGGGCAGATGAGGGGCAGTCACCAGAGGCCAAGGGCAGCCAGAATAGATGGTGCTGGCAGATGTTTCCTGGGAGCAATTCTTGTATATAGGGAATTTTAGAGGCGGAATACCAATTTTGGACATTAACTCCTGGAGGGTAAAGACGGTTCTTTTCCATACGAAGGAAAGCATGGAATACTGGTGTTTCAGGGACAGATGCAAGGTGGCCACCAGAGGCCAAGGCCAGCTAGACTCTCTGTCCTGGTAGCTTTTGTCTGAAAGCAACCCTTGGATATAGGGAATTTTGGAGGTGGAATCCCACATTCGGCCATTTCTCTGTTGGTAAGTAGGATGGTTCTTTTTCACTGGAAGGAAAGCACAGAGTCCAAGTGTTTCAAAGGCAGAAGAGGAGAGAGGTGGATCCTGGGAAGCCAAGACAGCCAGAGCCGTTTGTCCTGGCAGCTTTTGCCTGGGAGGAATCCTTGGACATACAGAATTTGAGAGGAGAAATCTCAATTTTGACCATGGACACCTTGATGAGAAGGACGGTTCTTTTCCACTGGAAGGAAAGCACTGAGCCCCAGTGTTTCAAAAGCAGGTGAGAGGCAGCCCCCGAGAGGCCAAGGGCAGCCAGAGCTCTCTGTCCTGGCAGCTTTTGTCTGGGAGCTATCCTTGGATATAGGGAATTCTGGAGGTGGATTCCCAACTTTGGCCATGGGCACCTGGACATAAAGGTGCTTTTATCCTGTAGGAAAGAAAACCACATGGTCCCAGGGTTTCAAAGGCAGATGATAGGTGACCCCTGGGTAGCCAAGGCACCCAGATCTGTTTCTCCTGGCAGATTTCATGTGGGAACAATCTTTGCATAAAAGGAAATTTGGAGGAGGAATCCCGATTTTGGCCATGGGCCCCTGGAGAAGGACAGTTCTTTCCCACAGGAAGGAGAGCACAGGGCCTCAGGGCTTCAGGGGCAGATGAGCAGCAGCCCTCGACATGCCAGGGTCAGCCAGACCTGTCCAGCAGCCGCCGGGAGGCCAAACCAGCCAGGCCTGTTCCATGTTCCCTTGGTTCCATGGGGCCCCTGAGTTTCACAAAGGTCCCCTTGATTCCATGAGGCACCACAGTGTCACCATGGCCCCTTGGTTCTGTGAGGTTCTGTACTGTCAGAAGTGGTCTCCTTGGTTCTGCAGTGTCACAGTGGCCACACAAAGGCCCAGAGGCTTAAAGGACAGAGCACGAGCTCAGCCCATGGTGTGGACCCTCCTTCTCCTGGGGTCTGTGTCTCACCCACGCTGGCTCCTAGGAGTTGGTAGCCATATATGTGTCTTTCTTTATCTCTTCTGTCTTTCTGTCTCTCTCTTTCTTTTTTCTCCTTTTAATCCTTTTTACCTGGAATGTTTTTTGGGAACTTCCCATTTTAGGGGTTAAAAGTTTCCAGGTAAAATGGGCTAAGTAAATGAAGCTACGGGTATGATAAGAGTTTTATGTTGAATTGGATGTTTTATTAAATGCTTCGCCAAAGTTTCTTGATTTTCTGTATTTTGCCACTAAAGTTTTGTGTCATTTTGACCTCTTAGCTCAGCTGGTTAAAGCATAGTGCTAATATCACCAAGGTTGTGGGTTCAATCCTTCTATGAGCCATTCACTTCAGAGTTGGACTTGATGATACTTGAGGGTCCCTTGTAACTAACAATATTCTGTGCATCTGTTCATCCTGAGAATATCTGGTTGGCATTTCTCCTGTGCACCAAATTTGAGCAAAAGAACCTTTGGTTACCCCCATGATTTCAGTGTTCTTGGCTGTTACAGCCCCGCAGGCTCACAGTGGCCTCTTGTTTCCATGAGGCCCTGCTGTGTCACACTGGCCCTTGGTTCCATGAGGATCTGGAGTGTCACACAGCTTGATGACATTTGTCCTTGCTGCCCCTCCCATCCCACTGCCCCACAAACAGCCCCGAGCCCCCTGGGAGGGACAGGCCCTGCTGTCCCAGGCCTGGCCTCAGCCCTTGGCCTTTCTGCTTCCTCCAGCCAGCCCAGGCCTTGCTCAGCATTGCAGTTCCCTGCTCACAGCCTTGGGCTCCCTGCAATCCTGCCCTCAAGGATCTGCTCTCCCCAGTCCCTGGGGAGCCTTTGGCACTGCCTGCCCTCAGTGGGGCCCAGGGATGCTGCAAGGGACTTGGAGTTTTGCTTCTGACTCCTTGAGCAGCTTCTTCAGCCTTCTCTCAGTGCCTGGGGGTCCTGGACTCAGTCCCAAACCCAGTGTGGGGTTGATTAAAATACAGAAAGTCCTCAGGAGCTCCTTGTCCTCCATTTGTCTTCAAGTCTCCAGGGCTTGTGCAGCTGCTTGGAGTCAGTTTGGAGTTCTCTTAAGAAGGAAGATTTCAAAGTGCACCTCATGCCTTTTTCTTATTTTAAACTAGCATTTTTTTATTATCCAGTTCAGAGAAGAGGTGATTTCCCAAGTGATCTTGATGCTGAATGTCTCAGTAGGAGGTCTGGGCACAAAGGAACCCCTTGCAGGCTGAACCTGTTTGGTCAACCTGCTCCTCATCCCAGCCTCACCATGTCTGACATTGCCCACCTGGCACTGACATCCCTGTGCCCTGCAGCAGAGCCTTGTCCCCTGAGCTCTCAGCTGGGTGTCCCAGCCCATGGCACCATGTCCCACCTGCTTTCCTCAGGGCTCTGCCTGCACACAGGCCCAGGAGAAGTTTTCCTGTTTGTGAGGAAAGAATGGAAAAGCCTGAGCAGGTTTCCTAAACAACAAACTTCACTCAGGAACCACATGCTCAGTACAGGCTGCCTCAATGATGTCACCTTTCCACAAGGGACAGTGTGACCAGAAATGATCTCTGTAGGCAGAATTCTCTGAGTCTTTCAGCTGAATTCTCTGTCCCTGTCCTGGATCTCTGTTGCAGTTGGAAGCTGCTGGTACCATTCTCATCGTTAATTCATCTTTGAATGCAGACAGATGTTCCTAGGTTTAAAGGAAGCTTTACTCAATATTTATACAAAGCTTTTGTGTTCCTCATGGAATCAAGAAGGCCATTGTGACACTGCAAGGCCTTGTGTAACCAAGGGTCCATTGTGACACAGCGGGGGCTCATGGAATCAAGGAGACAATTGTGACAGTACAGAACCTCATAGAAACAAGTCTCCATTGTGGCAATCATGGAATCAAGGAGACATTTGGAGGTCCTTGAAAGGAGGTCCTTTGTGGCACAGCAGGGCCTCGTTGGAACCAAAGAAACCACTGCTAAAAGCAGAGTAGCTCATAGAACCAAGGAGTCCATTGTTATAGTATAAAACTTACGGAACCAAGGGTCCATTGTGGCACATTGGGCCACATGCAACCGTTATGACAATGATCCGTTATGACAATGAGATCCAAGCACACCATGGTGGCACTACGGACCCTCATGGATCCAAGGGACCTTTGTGGCACTAAAGAACTTTGCGGAACCCAGGGTCCCTTGTGACATATCAGGCCCTCATTGAAACAAAGGAACCATTGCTGACAATACAGAAACTCATGGAATCAAGGGGCCGTGGTGACACAGCAGGGCCACATGGAACCAAGGGAACCAGTGACATTTAGAAACCTGTTGCGAGTTGGGGTTTCTTTCCTTTTTTTCTTTTTTCTTTCTATTTAACTTGTGGAATTTTTTCCCATTGAGTTGCTAAGATGCACTGGTGGCTGGGTGTCTGAGATGGGGAGATGTGGCCAGTCCTCAGGGAAGGAGGATGTCTGGTGGCACTCCTCTGGTTTTTGGGAGTTTCTCTCATATGGACAGACATACCACAGCATGAGAGGCAGATAAAGGATGGGGGCTGGGGCAGCTGGGGGTTCTCACTCACTCTTGGTTTTGGGAAGAGGTTGGTCAAGCTGCTGCTTGGGGAAAGGAATTTCACCACCACTGCTACAACCCAGCTGGGAGCTGCCTTTCTTCTGCTGCTGGGCCCTGCACCCCCTGCCCTGCTGGGACGTCCCGCAGTCCCAGCTGTTGCCACAGAGTTTCTGATACATCTCATCTACCGCCCCAGGATTTCTGCTCATCCCTGCTGTTCCAGCCTGCTGCTCCCCAGAGTCCTGCCGGGGCACCGGGACCGACAGCCCCAGGGGTTTGTGCAGCGGGGCCTCTCTTCCATCCCTCCCGTCTGGGACAAAGCCGCCATTACCGCGCGCTCCCCGAGCCCGCGCCACAGCGCCCCCTGCAGCTGCGGGGGAATCATCGCACCTGCCCTGCCCGCCGGGAGCCACCAGCGCCCCTGCTGGCTGTGAGCGGAACTGCACCAAAGGGGAAACTGCCTGCGGCCGAGAAGGGGTCACTGGGTGCCTGGTTCTGTTTGTTGTTGATGCCACAGTTATTGTTGTTTGTTTGCCTTGGTATACAGACTAGTAAAGAACTGTTATTCCTATTCTCATATCTTTTTGCCTGAGAGCCCTTTTATTTTCAAAATTATAGTGATTCGGAGGTAGGGGGTTTACATTCTCCATTCCAAGGGAGGCTCCTGCCTTCCCTAGCAGACACCTGTCCTTCAAACCAACACTGAACCTCATGGAATCAAGGGTTCATGATGACACTGCAGAAACAAGGAGACCAATGTTGACCCTATGGAAGCTGACAGAACCAAGCAGCCGTTGTGACACTCAAGGGCCTCATTGAACCAGGGAGACAATGGTGACACTACAGAACCTCATGGAACTAAAGGATTTATTGTGACACTCTGGGGTCCTGTGGAATCAACTGTCCATTGTGACACTGTGGATCCAAGGAGATCATGGTGACACTACAAAAGCTCATGGATCCAAGAGTCCATTGTGAAACAGCAAGAGCTTGTGGAACCAAGGAGACCATCGTGACACTACAGAAGCTCATGGAACCAAGGTGCCATTGTGACACAGGATGGCTGCATAAAGGCAAGAGGTCATTGAGACACTGTGGGTGTTGATGGAAAAAAAGACATGGGTGATAGTACAGATGCTCATGGAAACTATGGGACATTGTCACACTGCAGAGCCTCATGGAACCAAGGAGACCACTGGGACACTGAGGAACCTTACGGAACCAAGGATCCATTTTCACACTATGGAACCAGGGAGACCATTGTTGCCAGTCCAAAACCTCATGGAACCAAGGGTCCATTGTTATACAGCGAGGCCTCATGGAACCAAGACCCATGATGACACTGTGGGGCCCAATGCATCCACATATTCATTGTGACACAATGGGGCTGCTTGTGACAAATTGTCCATTGTGATACTGCTGATCCAAGAGACCACGGGGACACTATGGCAGTTCATGGAACCAGGGGGCTGTTGAGACACACCAAGGCTCATGGAACCAAGGAGAGCATTGTGGCAGTGCAGAACCAAGGAGGCCATTTTGACAGTATGGAACCTAATGGAACCAAGGGTCCATTGTTATTCAACAGGGCCTCATGGAACCCTGTTGTGCCATTGTGAAGCTGTGGGTGTTGGGAATGGAGAGAGAGAGCTTAGACAAGTCCTGCCTTTGACTCAGATTTCTGGCAGTAGCTCTGTTTGGAGCGGCCTGCACCCCAGATTGCTCTCAGTCACAAGTTCTTCATAATGGCAGATTAGGACTATGACAAAATGATTTATTTATTTAATAGACAAAAATTTAACAGACTACATAGTACACAGGAATAAAACTAAAAGATCTACTAGTAGACTAAAGGTACCCATATTACAGGTAGCAAAGAAATAGTATAGATTATGATTTAGTGTAACTTACCATCAAGTTAGTGGTGGGGTATGCATAGAATTCTTCTCTCAGTTCCCTGGGAAAGTATCTACAGATCTCACAACTGAGCTTGTGGGAGAAGTCCCTGCACATTTCCAGAGTGTGTGTAGGAGGCTTCACCTCTGTGGAAAATTGTGTGGCTTTTATAGTTGCTAAAGTAGTGCCTTTTCAGTCAGAAATCTCTGGCTTATATCCCCTTATCTGTTCTCACAAACAGTTGTTTACTGGGAGATCTAGTCCTAGCGCCAGAGGAAGAAACAACTCCCTGGCTCATAACAACTAGCTGGCCAAGGTCATCTCATCACTTCACATGGGGGAGAGAATGTCTGGAGCTGTCACACCAGCTGCAGATAAGCTCTTCTGTAGTAGGGGGGATGTCCTGCCACAGTGGGGCATTATGGAGTCAAGGACACCACTGGTACTGAAATCTGCTGGATAGAAACTTTTAAACACAGTTTTGAGTATTTGAGAGCAGGTGTTCTTTATTACAGTGTGCTGGTCACTTGAGCAATCCTTCCTCCATTTGAGTGCACTTAACAGGGAATGAACAGAGTTTTTATCACACACTGATTACATATTCATGACCTATCACCACTTCCTTTGACTTTATTTGACATAGTTGCACTGCTAAGCACAAGTCCTGACATGGTTCTTTGAGGTCTGTCTTCAATGTCTAATATCCTTTTTAAGTAGCTGTTCTTTGACTCCTGCTTTTGAGTAAGGGCAATATCCTTGTTTTGCATAACTTCTGTTTTGTCAGCCCTGTAGAGCTGAGCTGGCATCCTGCTTGCACTTTGAATGACTTCTGTTTTCTGGAGTTAGATCCTTTGTGTTTTTCTCAAAGGCTGTGCTGTTCTGTTCTATTATGTGACGGTCATAGGTTGGAGACCGAAATCATGACTCGAGTCCTCTTGATCATGAGATGGAGCAGATTTTATTGTTCAAAACCTTCTTATATAGAGAGTTCAAAACTCCTGGATCTAGACACTGACTGGTCTGAGTCTTAGCCCTGCTCAGCTCCTTGACCAGTGATATGTCTGCTCTCTGGACTGACCATGACTGGCTGAGATCTCTGCATGAGCAGGCGGCGAGCCGGGAGGGCAGCCCCGTGGAGAACCGGCTCGTCACCCTCCCCAAGGGGGACAAGCGGGAGCTGGGGGGGTTTGGGGAGCCCCCGGGGGCTCGGCGGGACGTGGGGCTGCCGCCCCGCCTGGCGCAGGAGGGGGAGTTCCCCAGGCTGCGGGAGGCTCGTTCCTTGGGGCCTCTCCTCGATGGCCACTCCCGGCTGAGGGCGGGTGCCCAGCGCTCCTTGTGCAGGGAGGTAGCCCCTGCCCGGCTCCTGGGGGACAAACCAGTGCCACGGGATCCCCGGGGCTTTGGGGGGCCGGGAGCAAAACACAGCCCTGGCAGCCGCGAGGATGGTGACACGGGGACGGGCACAGCCCTGGGGCTGCCGCGGGCACCCGCGGGGCGGGAGGGGTTTGGGGGCTCCCGGGGGTCCCCGCCCCGCTGAGCCCGGCGGGGGCTCCACAGCCGCGCTCCGGCCGGGATTGCAAGCGGTGCCGGCTCCGCCGGGACGAGGACGGACACTTGTGGCTGTCGGGGGTGGCGCCGAGGTTGTGTAGCCTGCGGGAGCTGCTGGGCACCTCCGGCCATTGGGGGCTGCAGGCACAGGGGCCCAAATGCTCCTGGAGGCTGCCAGCTTGCCCCGCCCGAGAGGTGACACTGGGGGACATTCCAGAGTTGGGGCTGTGACGTCACAGAGTGGCAGTGATGTCACAGGGGGGCTGTGTGATGTCCCAGACGGGGCTGTGTCATAGAGACACCTCTGTGGCTGTGTGTGACAGAGGCACAGAGCAGCTGTGATGTCAGAAAGGGGCTGTGGGACATCACAGAATGGGATGAGTGAAGTCACAGAATGAGCTATGACATCACAGAGTAAAGTATGACAACACAGAGTGTGTTATGTGAGGTCATTGATCAGCTATGGCATAATAGAGGGGACTTGTGTGACATCACAGAGTGGCTGTGTGACATCAGAGACCAGGCTTTTGATATCACAGAGCAGCTGTGTGACATCACAGAGCCAGCGATGACATCACAGCAGGGCTGTGTGACATCCCAGGAGGGCTGTGTGAGGTCACTAGGTTGGTCACTCTGCCCCAGCCCCCACTCACATTTCCCCCCCAGACAAGTCTCCCCTGCTGCTCGTGCCCAGCAGGGTCCCCTGTCCCCCTGGGTCCCCCCTGCCCCCAGCACTGCAGCCTCCCCCAAGGATGTTCCACAAATCAACCCCCAGGGCCTGACACGGGGACAAGGGGCTGGGCTGTGTGACCAGGACATCAAGGACAGGGATTATCCAGGTCACTGTGGCCTGGGTTGGGTTCCCCAGGGCAGGAAAGATGTCTGGCAGCTGGAGCAGGGTTAGGGAAGGGTTCCAAGGTGGGACTGGAGCCCTTGGGCTGTGAGGAGAGGCTGAGGGAGCTGGGCTTGTCCAGCCCCGAGCAGGGAAGGCTGAGGGGCTCCTGATCCCAGCCTGGCAGTGCCACCCAGGAGGTGATGGAGAACACAGAGCCAGGCTCTTCACCGGGGGCCTGGTGGGAGACAAAAGATAGTGGGTGGAAGGGGAGAGAGGGGAGCCTCAGCCAGGACAGGAGGAGATGAAATGAGTCAGGCTGGTTTCTGCATTTGGTCACCACAATAAGCAGCCTGACCCCCTTCTCCATCCACCACTGACAGCTTTGCAAATCAGGAATTGTTCAGGCTGTTTTATCCCCACTTCACGCAGAGCATCATGATTCAACAACTGAACTGTGTTTATATCTATCACAGAATCATCGTAGTCTAAGATTGGTTTTGTACAGAAATCCCTTGTGAATGGTGCATGGAGGAAGCTGCTGGGCCTCGCACAGAGAGCTGAGGGAAGAGCTGTGATGAATATTAAATTGTATCCTGTTCAACTTTTGTTTGTTGGCAATGAGGAGAAACCTTCCTGTGACTGTGAGTCCCAAGATTTCCTGACCCCCAAAGAACACAAACCTGGTGAGTTGTGGTTCCCACTTGCACCTCCCTCCATACCCCAAGCAGAGCTGCCTTGTCCCACAAAGTCCCTGGCAGTGCAGGGATGAAGGGAACAGGACAGGCTGTGGGGATCAGGGGCAGGGGACGGCCAGGGATTTGGGGTGGTTGTGAGGCCAGGGCAGGAGCTGGCCCTTGGTCTTGCTGAACCTCATCCAATTGTCCTGGGCCCATGGCTCCAGCCTGTCCAGATCCCTCTGCAGAGCTTCCTGCCCTCCAGCACAGCCACACTCCCACCCAGCCTGGGCTCACTGGGAACTGACTGAGGGTGCCCTCGGTGCCCTCATCCAGATCATCCATCAAGAGATTTCACTGACCTGGCCCCAGTCCTGAGCCCTGGGGACACCCCTGGATGTGACTCCATTCCCCAGCACTCCTTGGGCCCGGCCATCCAGACAGATTTTGACCCAGGACACAGATGCTGCAGAGGGTGCTGGATTCAGTTCCTGTGAGACCAGAATATTGGGATTAGTGCAGCTGTAGCTCTGCACAAGGCAGCTCTTCATCCATTTCTCTCTTTTCCTCCCTGTGGGCTTGGAGAGAGCTCCTTATTTCAGCATGTGACTGGTGTGTGCAAAGAGCAAATCTGGACAGAATTGGGGCAGGGAGGGTTTGGGGCATGTTGGGATTTGTGCTGGGCACAGAACGTATTTCACATTGGTCTGAGACTGTCTGATGTGGAAAGTGGATCTAATATGCAGCAGAGGAATGACTTTTGCTTGTTATGGAGCTGTGCCTTCCCTTGGTTGTGTTTGCTAACAATAAATGAACATCCCAGTGTGTCTCAGGCAGCTCCTTTTCCAAGGAAAGCAGGTGGGAGTTGGTGCCAAGGAGCTGAAAGCTGCAGGTGCAGCCTGGAGTGGAGGAAGCTGAGATTTGCACAAGGCTGCTCTGAGTGCCAGGGGCTGGATGAGGGAAATGGTGGGGTGGGGGTAGGGACAAAGTCTGATTGATTGTCAGCCATGAAGGGTCTTGATTTTCAGATCTATTCAAGAGTGCATGAGGAGGTGCTGGGGATCAATATCAACTGGGGATTGCTGATATCAATCTATAAACAGGAAAAGAAAACCATTCTCTCTTCATTGTTTTCAATATACTATATTTACATTGAATACCCTTCTGGAATCTGTCTAATTAACCACAGAAGAATAAAAGACTTGAGTTATTCCCAGGGGCTTGTCTTGTTTGCATGTTTTGAACAAATGTTAATGAGCCTTTGTCAACGAATTTCTCAACTGAAGAGCTCAAGAAAGAAGAGGCCTCTGGAAAAGTAAAATTCATCACCAGCCTCTAAGGGGCTGAGGATCCATCCTCATCAGAGCAGCCATGAACAGAAATGGGCACAGCTTTGTGGCTGCCCCAGCTCTGGGATGGGCCCTGGGCCTGGAGCAGGAACAGCTCCTGAGGGCCACAAGGCTGGGGCTCTTGTGCTGGCCTGGGCAGATGGGATGGCAGCAGGGGCTGCAGAGCTCTCAGCATCTCCTGGAGAGGAGAGCAGGGCACACAGGGAGCCTCCTTTTCCTTTGGCCAGGCACCTTCCCCCATGGCTGGGGCTGAGCCCTCTCTGAGCTGCAGCTGCTGCTGTGCCCTTGCGAGGGGCTGAGGCCGTGGGGCCCCTGGCCAGAGCAGCCTGCCCTGAGCAGAGCTGTGGGGCCAGAGGGGGCTGGGCTGTGCTGGGGAGAGGCCCTTGGTGCTGCAGAGAGCTCAGGGCAGCTGGCAGAGCTTGGAGGGAGCTGGGCTGGGCTGAGACAGCCTGGCACAGAAACCATCAGTGTCCATCTCAGCCTGTGTGAGCGTGCAGGGGCCAAGAAAAGCCCCCCAGGGTCCACAAGTTCTGTGTGTGGGAGCTGAGCTTGTGACCCCTTGAGCCCTCCCAAGTGCTGGGGCTGCACCTCCAGCTCCAGAGGAGATGGGACAGATGGGAGCAGAGACAAATCATTCCTGCTGCATTCTTTATTGTGTTTGCTTCTACAGGTGACCTGGATCCATATGTAAAAGAGGTGTTTTCTGTTCAGATAACACTGGCAGCATGATAAGAAATATATTTTTTTTTCTGAAAATAATATTTCATGCATATTACACAATGAGAAAAAAAAGACACCTATGATCAGAAGAGCATCTGAGTTTTTCAAGAGTTGAGAGTCATTGATGTTCCAGTAGTCAAACCTGTTCAAATCCTTTCCTCAGTGCGTCTTTGGGAGGTGACCACCAGAGGCCAAGGCCAGCCAGAGCTCTCTGTTCCGGCACCTTTTGTCTGGGAGAACCCTTGCAGATAGGGAATTTTTCAGGGGGAGTGTCAATTTTGGCTGTGGGCACCTGGAAAAATGGACAGTTCAGGATCAAAATCAGAATCACAATCAGAATCATTAGGTTGGAAGAGACCTCCAGGATCATCAAGTCCAACCCAACCCTAACCTCAACTAAACCATGGCACCAAGTGCTACATCTAGGCTTTACTCAAACACCTCCAGAGATGGTGAATCCACCACCTCCCCAGGTAGACCCTTCAAATACTTTATTGCCCTTTCTGTAAAAACCATTTTCCTGATATCCAGTCTATATTTCCCTTGGTGCAGCTTGAGACTTTGTCCTCTCCTTCTGTCAGTTGCTGCCTGGACAAAGAGACCAACCCCCACCTGACTACAACCACCCTTCAGGAAGTTGTAGAGAGTGATAAGGTCACCTCTGAGTCTCCTTTTCTCCAGGCTAAACAACTCCAGCTCCCTCAGTCGTTCCTCACAGGAGTTGTGTTCCAAGCCCCTCACCAGCCTTGTTGCCTCCTCTGGACACATTTAAGCATCTCAACGTCCTTCCTGAACTGAGGGCCCAGAATTGGACACAGCACTCGAGGTGTGGCCTCACCAGTGCCAAGTACAGGGGCAGAATGACCTCCCTGCTCCTGCTGGCCACACCATTCCTGATCCAGGCCAGGTGCCCTTGGCCTTCTGGGCCACCTGGGCACACTGCTGGCTCATGTTCAGCTGGCTGCTGACCAGAACCCCCAGGTCCCTTTGTGCCTGGGCACTGTCCAGCCACACCTACCCCAGCCTAGAGCACTGCAGGGGGTTGTTGTGGCCAAAGTGCAGGACTGGGCACTTGGACTTACTAAACTTCATCCTATTGGATTCCATCCACCCATCCAATCATTCCAGGTCTGTCTGCAGAGCCCTCCCACCTTCCAACAGACTGACACACACTCCCAGCTTAGTGTCATCTGCAAATTTACAAATGAAAGGCTCAATACCCTCATCCATGTCATCAATACAAATATTGAACAGAACTGGCCCCAGCACAGACCCCTGAGGAACACCACTGGTGACTGTCCCCAGCTGGATGCAGCACCATTCCCCACCACTCTCTGGGCCTGGCCATGCAGCCAGTTCTGAACCCAACAAAGAGTGTTCCTGTCCAAGCCCTGGGCTGCCAGCTTTTCCAGGAGTGTGCTGTGGGAGAGTGTCAAAGGCCTTGCTGAAGTCCAAACAGACAACATCCACAGCCCTTCCTGCATCCACCAGGTGGGTCACCTGGTCATGACAGGAGACCAGGTTGGTCAAACACAACCTACCCCTCCTAAACCCGTGCTGGCTGGGTCTGATACCCCGACCATCCTGTAGGTGCTGCGTGATGACACTCAATATAAGCTGCTCCATGATCTGACCTTGTACTGATGTCAAACTAACTGGCCTATAATTACCAGGATCCTCCTTTCTACCCTTTTTATGAATGGGAGTCACATTTGCCAGCTTCCAGTCACCTGGAACCTCACCAGTGAGCCAGAACTGTTGGTAAATAATGGAGAGTGGCTTCACAAGCTCATCTGCCAGCTCCCTCATCACCCTGGGATGGATCCCATCTGGGCCCAAAGATTTGTAGACAATCAAGCAGCTCAACATTTCTCTGACTGCCTCCTCCTGGATAACAGGAGGACCACTCTGTTCCCTGACACCATCCACTGTCCACCATTCTTTTTCATAGAAAGGAAAGCACAGAGACCTCCAGTGCTCCAGGGGCTCATGAGAGGCAGCCCTCAGCATTCCAAGATCAGCTGGACCTGTCAGGTGGCCCCTGGGAGGCCAAACCAGCCACATCTGTTCCATGTTCCCTTGGTTCTGTGAGGCCCTGTAGTGTCACAATGTTCTCCTTGCTTCTGAGGTATCACAATGGTCCCTTGCTTCCATGACCCCTCCAGGGTCACAATGGCCCTTTGGTCCTGTGGGGCCCCACTATGTCATCCTGGTCTCCATGATTTCATGGGGCCTTGCAATGTCAGAATGGTCTCCATGGATCCACAGTGCCCTGCAGGATGAAAATAGCCCTTTGGTTCTGTAGAGCTCTGCTGTCTCACACTGACCCCTTGTTTCCGTGGGGCCCCACAGTGTCACAATGGTTCCCCGTTGCTTCCATGAGGCCATGCAATGTCACAGTGGTCTCCTTGGTACCTCAGTATTACAATGGACCCTTGGTTCCATGGGGACTCACAATGTCAGAAGGGTCTCCTTGGTTCCACAAGGTCCTGCTGAGCCTCTTGGTTCAATGAGGCCTCAAAGTGTCATAATGGTCTCCAGGATTCCAGCAGGCCCTGCAGTGTCACAATTGACATTTGGTTCCATGGGGTCCTGCACTGCCACATGAATCCTTAGTCCCATGGGTTCCATGTGTAGTGTCACAATGATCTCCTTGGTTCAATGCTGCCGCACAGTGTCACGATTGTCCCTTGATTCCATTGAGCCTCACAGTGTCACTATGAGCCCCTTGGCTCTACAAGGCTCTGAAGTGCCACAATGGCCCTTTGGTTTCACAGGGCCTGAAGGTCCACAAATGGCTTCCAGGGTTTCATGAGGCCCTGCTGTGTCACAATGGACCTGTGGTTCCATGATGCCCCAGAGTGACACCATGGTCTCCTTGGTTCCACGGTGTCACAATGGACCCTTCATCCCATGGAGACCCACAGTGTTCACAGTAGCCCCCTTGATTCCATGAGGCCCTGCCATGCTCTCATGGCCCCTTGGTTCCAGTGGTTCCAAAAGTATCAGAATTGTCTTCATGGTTCCATGAGGCCCCACAATGTCACTGAGGTCCCCTTGGTTCCACAGGGCCCCACAGCATAACAATGGACTCTTGGTTCCATGAGGTTCCTCAGTCACAATGGCCCCTTGGCTCCATGTGGCCATGTTGTGTCACAATGGACTTGTGGTTCCATGGGCTTTCACACTGCCAACAACAAGTCTCCTTGGTTTTGCAGTGTCACCATGGACCCTTCATTCCATGACGTTCCAGAGTATAACATGGTCACCTTGGAGCTGTGAGGTTCTGCAGTTTCAGAATGGACCCATGGTTCCACGAGACCCCAGAGTGTCACCATGGTCCCCCTTGGATCCACAGTGTCACAATGGACCTTTCATTCCATGCAGCCCCAGGGTGTCACTTGGTTCCATGAGTTTCTGTGCTATCAACAATGGTTCCATTGTTCCAACAAGGCCTTGCTGTGTCACAATGGACTCTTGCTTCCATGAAGCCTTTCTCTGTCACACTGTACTTTTGATTCCATGAGGTTCCAGAGTGTCACAAT
>JANPWX010016657.1:4506-15332 GCA_024734555.1 Trochalopteron elliotii
CACGAGTCAAAGCAATGAGAACTGCTCTGTTGGTTGAAGATTTCTGTTTTCCACAGGAGGTGGCAATCAGGCACGTTGCAACCCCCTCCAGTAGAAAAGCTGTGCTCAGTTGGTAACCCTACATACACAATGTCATAAGGGCTGCTTTCCTCAGCATCATAACAAGGCACGTTTGATGTGCTGCACCTTGGTGACTTGATTAAAGCATCTTGTCTCTACTCAGTCTACCAGCTCTGCAGACAGCAATTCTCAGATTTCTGGTGAAAACTACATAATCAAGGATGGCTCAGCCTTGTGACAACTTAAATCAACTCAGCCTGTGTAATGCATAAGGAATAGAGTCCCAGCCAACTGCTCACAATAAACTCTACGTTGCAAGATTTATTAATAAAAGCTTAGTCAACAACTTGAAGATAATAAATTACTCAAGGAAAAAGAAAACCCAGAGTTATCTTTGGAACAAGTCAAGTCAAACTGCAAAGACAAGATGTATTCATCTAGTGATTACTTATCTAGCCTTTCTACAATGACTTCAACACATTTTTACTTGTCTATATTTAGAGAAAACAACCAGTTTATTCTCTCTGAGTACAGCAGAGCTATTACAAACTTCACCAACTGTCTGATCCTCCTTTATATTATTATTCAAGTCTTGTCTCATACATCACGTGGTGAGTTTTTTGCTTAACATTTGCTGTTAGGAACAACCTACAAAATGCACAGGAGTCTAAAGGTGAGTTTAAAAGTTCAAGCTTTAGCTTATTCGCACATCAAACTTAAATCTCCAAGAAAAACAGCAAACTTTAGGGAAAACAATCACTGACACAAAGAGCAAAAAGGTAATTTTCACAAAACTCGATACAATATAAACCTCTCTCATGGTGGCAGCAAATAACAGCAACCTCAATGGGATATGGTCATGTTGGGAAAGGAAAAGCAAAGAGTATAAAAATCAGGAGTGATCAGTTTCCCACCTCTCCAAAGCTCCTCTGCTCTTGGATGAAAGTTTGTGTTAAAAATAAAGTTCTTAAGAAATTTTAGTTGAGATCACCATCCTCAAGTGACATTCCTTAAATGAAAATGTTAGTGTTACACTGAGAAAACGCCTGCAGAGTGCCTGAGAGCCACATCCACTTTGCTAGTGTTCCATTTTCCCCTCAGTAACTTGGCCATGAGGGTGCCCAGCAGAAAAGTTGTTACCCAATCCCATGGTAGAGATGCTCTGAGAAGGTTCTGACAGTACAAGCACAACATTTTCATAATTCAAGCTCAGCCTAGATTTCACAGCTGGCAACTCTGGCCTATTGTCTTGTATCCATCAGAGAAACGAAACAAAAAGGACACAATCATTTATGCCTTGTCCTTTTCTACTTAGCCCTTGTTACTCCTAAATCTTCGTTCTGCAGTGCTTAAAATGAACAATAAGAGCTTCTAATTTGAACTGCAGAGCAGAGGAGCCATGGAATCTACCTTCTCTCTCTCCTTACTTCAGTTCCCTGCTTTGAAATGAATATATTAACAAAGCCCAAGTAAGGCTCTTCCATTTTCTATATGGAGGTTAGCCTGTGTTTTTACTTCGTTTCTCAATAGCTCACAGACTGCTTTGTGCCCCCTGAGAGATTTTTACTCTCTTTGCCCTCTTTCTCCCTCAAAGTCATCAAAACATCAGTCAGTCCAGAGTCTGTTACCTATGCAACTGAAGAAAATAAATCTGAATTTTTTGTGATTTTGACAAGACAGCTTTTAAGGTTAAAGGAAAAAAAAGGCAACCAACAGCCCATGAGTTTTTAAGATGGGCTCAATTTTCCTCAACAGGCAATTTTCTCCCTTCTCCAGAAGCTAATGCTCCCCACAGTCACTCATGTACATCAAGACAGCAATAGAGAACACAGGATATCCTCAGTCCTAGTGGTTAATATTCTGAAGTGCCTCTTCATACCATCATGCATTGTTGAAGCTAATGATTACATAGGTCATAAAATACAGAACCTACTCAACTTGGAGGTCAAGAGATGCTTTTGTAGCCATATTTTTGCCATATCACATGGTACACATCAATTTTGTTCACCCTGCCATGCAGTGACAGCCACCCCTCTGAATCTGCCATTACCAGAAAATGTGGAGATCAAAGAGATGAACCACGCTGCTGTAAAATGACCTTCAATTTACTATTACATGCATAAAGAGCAGGGTGCAGAGGCAGGCATATTTTTCAGGAGGAAGAGAGGTTGTTTTTTTCCCCCAGATCAAGGTTATATTAAGAAATCCTATATCCACTGGATTACCTCAAATTAACATTTTCAGACAGAGTACCATAAAATAATGCTATTTGAGTGATCAAAGCCTATTAGGTTCAATATCTGTAACTTTTTAGAGATCCCCCTCCTGACACAAATGCCAGCTGTTTTCTCACCCAATCCGACAGGGACTCCAAACAAAAACTTACCCTACCCTCCAAGAAGAATTTTACTGGAAGCAACAAATTCAATATTGAAAAACTAAATTGTTTGCTGCATGTTTCTGTCTTAGCTCTATGAGAAATTATTAACCAGCTGGAAGTGCTAAAGAGGAATAATTTGTTTGCCCTTGAATTACGACTATGAAAAGGTCACCAGCGGCACACAACAGATTAGGACGCAGGAAAGAGGTTTTGTATCAGGTTATCAGCCCACTGCCAGGGCCACACAACGCAGTTTACATGGGGACCTTGCCAGGGAGTTTGCATCTTCTGTTTCAAGCAGCACAAAGGGGCAGCACTGTGAGCAACACCTAGGCCAGTGCCTGGGGTCACTTCCCAGTGCCTGGGGTCACTTCCCAGTGCCTGGCAGCCTCAAGACAAAGTCATTCATCCAAGTGCTGCCTTTCACAGAGCTCCAGGAGCAGCCCAGTGGGGTTAGCAGAGGGACAGCAAACCTGTGGGAGGGTTACTGCCGCTGTCTCTCACACACTCTACATTACATACACAAGGCTGACATCTTCTGGCAACACACAGTGTGACTTCTTGGATGCTCCTGATTTCATTTGGACTTCGTGGTTGGAAGAAAGCCACTTCCAAGACAGCACTGTACCAGTATTCCAAGAGACACTGACTACTGTAGGTGCCTAGCAGAGACCCAGAAGCAATAGCTGCTGGAATAGGATGACTAAAGAATTTACAGCAGCTGAAATTTTCAGTCATCAATAGCACTAGGTGAGGTCGACCCCCTTCTGAATATCTGATTGTCCCCTTCTACTCACTTTAGTTTGCAAGACGAGTGAAATATAGGGTCTACAGATGGATTTCATTAAGCAGCACTACTAGTTTACTGGCAAGAAGACTGGCACAAACCTCAGCTTTATTCCTATACAAAGGCCTACCAGATCTTGGAAGTTTTGCCTGACATGCACACTGCAGGTTTGGGAACTCTGAGAAACACATGCATTTGGATATTAAGCTATAAATAATAAATCCATATAGTAGTATAAGCAGACAGTCTGTACTTAGCAGCCACAGAATCACAGAGCAGCTGAGGTGGGAAGGAGGTTCTGGAGATTCCCCAGTGCAGGTATCTGCTCAGACTTGAGCACTTAAAGCAGACAATAGATACATACTTAAGAGCATTTCCCCAAAAATCAGTGCAATATCCTAATCCCTCCAAGGCTAGGGAATATTTCCCAGCTGGTATGTGTAAATTTCTCCTTTGAAAATAACTCTCTTCCGTTTCAAGTTTAGACCTTAGAAATTTCAACTGATACATTTTCTACTTCAAGTTACACACTACCACAGCATTAATGCAAAAGACAACAAGAGCTTCACTCTGCCTTCTGACACTCACAGGGCAATGAAATGATTTGACTGAAATGGAGTTTACAGGGAAAAAAAGACCTCAGAATAAAATGTGACAGAAATCTTAGCCAAAAGGCTGCTCACCTTAAACAGCCATGTCTGAAAAGCTAATCAAAATCAAAACCTCCATCCACAATAGCAGGTCTTGAGTGCTGCCACTAGGATTCAACACATGCTGGAATAGAGAAAAAACTGCCTTTCCATTGTGGTGTTTATGAGTCCTTCTCAATAACCACCTTGCCCAAAGACCAGGTAAAGTGTGGGGTGAAAAAGCTTCCCACTGGATCAAGGTACAAGTTGCCTAAGCCAAGTCATGCATCAGTACTCCCTCAACATTTTTTTTTATCAAAAGTATCCCAATTCTCCTTTTTTACAATGCTATCAAGAGAGACAATAAATTATCCCAGAGAGCTGAGAAGTTAAAAGCTTTTCCTTTCTGTGCTCTGAAATCCTCTCTCTCACAGAGGCATCAGTACAACTTTTATGATAGTCAAGCAGTAGAAAAAGCTGTCCCAAATTCTTCTGTTATTGCCTAATTGAGTACAGCAGCATAATTGTGCAAGGCCAGCTTCAGAAAGTGATAAAGAACTCTCTCTAAAAACTATGCTATTTAAACTACAGTCTTAATGAAGGATAGCTGTCAATCCACTAGCTTTTTCCATGGTAAAATTTAATTTACATTCAAAATACCATTGTACCATTTCAGAGCTAGAAATGCAGCAGAACAAGTGTTTTGCATCAGCTCGTGGCTTATTGCTCAGTAAAAAAAGGAACAGATTTCTATCAACACTCATAACTAATGCAAAATTTTGAAACAGTCACAGTAGAGCAAGAATGCAAAGCATCCCATAGAGTTAGAAATCTGTAAGAACCAATAGTTCTTTAAAAACACCCCCTTAACTTCTCTACATCCCAAATTCAAACAGCAAACCAAACCCAGTTACAGACACGTAAGAAGCAGAGAAATAAGGACATGAAAGAGTTCATAAAGCCAAGTCATATCTCCCAAGAAGATGAGCAATATAAGGGACAGCTAAAAGGTAAAAGCATTTGTAAAGTCACTCTGTTTGAAGCCTGCAGTGGTTTGCCAGTACCATATTTAAAGCAGCTGCATTAAAGACTGTAACAGAGGCAGCACATCAGGCACAAGATAAACAGAAAAACAGCCTCAGCAAGCCAAAAAGCAACTTGTTACATCCTCTAATTCAATTCCTGCTAGTGGCAACTGATCCATTGCTCCAGTTTACCATCACTTGGAAACTAATACTAAAACACCTTTTAGTATTCCCCAAGTCCATCATTGTTGATTTGAAATTGAGTTGCCACTATCCTGAAGAAAGTACAATACATTTTAATATCCTCTGGAAAATCTGCTGTACTCAGGAGCACAAGAGAGTAATCCTTGTCAGTTTAAAGCTTTCCTTTCCTTAATTTCTGAATTTTACTTTGATTTAATTACTCTTGGTGTTCTACATCATCACTGCCCAATTCTTCAGAGATCTTTAGCCACAGAACAAGTGAGGACTAATTTTGGATTCATTAAAAACTAAAATCAACCAACACTCTACTGGCACTGTTTGCTGGTTTTGGTTTGGGGTGGGGTTTTCCACCAAATTTTAATTACTACGGAACCCTAGAAGCATTTATTATTTTATACCAACTCTCTCAAAGAGTTCATGTACAAGTCACAATAGATGCTGTCAGAGTTTTAGGCACTTAGAAAATTGGAAGTGATTACTGATTAGGCAAAAGCCATGTCTTCCAGGACTCTAAATAGGACTACATGAACCAGGCTACAGAGAAGAAAAATTAATCTTTTCACAGTGGTGCCCTCTGCAAGCAGCAGAAGCATTTAATAGCAGCCCTTAAAAAACAGAGTAATTCAGGACTGCATGGAAATGGTTTTTAAGGAGATTGGTAATTGGATGCAAAGCATTAGATCATGAGTGATTCAAACATAATCCAGCACAGCACTGACCTTTAGTGGTTACTATTCAAAAGCCTAAGAAAATCTGGTGATGATCTCATCCCAGTCTTCAGCAAGAAGGTATCAATTTCACAAAAGCACAGACACAGCTGGAGGTAATTGTCACTCCTGCTGCCAGTCACCAAGGAGATCATGGATTCTCTCAGGCTTCAGCCTACTCAGACATTGTCTAGGCTTTAAAAATGCACATTTTTCTACTTTAAAACTACAACCTATGAACCCTTCCTCAGACACAAAGACAGCAAGGTGGAGATACTAACATTATCCTTCACACAGTCTGGACAAACTTACAATCCTTTAGGAAGACTTCTCACAGAAATCGACCCATAAATGCAAGATTTACAGAGGTCACAAGCAACAACAAAACTAAATTTTACAAAGTGCCTGGATTATATTTTAAGGCTACCAATCACAGACAACAGAACCCATTCTGTGTTACCATACACAATTAAGCACAGTTTATCTATCAGTCAGAATTAGAATCAATTCAGTGATTATAAATGATGAAACAATATTTCTGTAATTGCTCACAGGAGTCTTTTGTTCTTGACTGTGGCTCAATCAAGAGCAGCTGAACACTTAGTAATGCTCTGCTTCTTCAGCTCTAACTCTGAAACCACCTGTACTCATTTATCCTTAAACCACATACACTGCCAAAGCAAAGCCTGACTGATTGCAAGGTTAGGTTAAGTCATTAGTACCAGCTGTATAAATGGCTTGTGTATATGCTGTTTATGATCAGAAGAAAATATCACTCAGCTTCAAAGATACAGCACATAATGAACTGCATTTCTGGATTCTGTCTACAAACTAATTATTTGTTTGGTGCTCTAAGCAATTAGTTCTTGTTACTGGAAATGCTATTTTACATGGGGGAATTCTTTGTCCTAATATTTTCACCCCTTTGATGGGAGGCTTCTATTTATAGGTTTGGGTTTTTTTGTAAAACTATATGGAGTTTGGACAAGTTTTGTTACTTTTGTGTACTTAAGAGCGATTTTAAAACACTCCCACCCAAAGAGGTGTCATACAACAAAATGGGATACAACCTTTGAAAGGTTAAAGATCATCTGTTCTGACTATTAATTTCTGAAACTATTCCAGTAGTGCTTTCACTGGAATATTTCCTTAGTACTGATCATGTTCTCATGGCTAAGATAAAATGCCTTCCCATCACTCATGATGTTCAGTCATCCCCTAAACATTCCTGTCCATTCACGAGGCTCTCACAAGCCACAGGGCCATTTTCCACTGCTCCCAACTCCCAATGCCTTTGTGTCCTCTAAATACTCCCAACATTTAATGCTTTTTACAGCACTTCTGTTAACTTCCAAGTTCCATATTTGTATTTGAAGTCATTTTCAATTTCCTTAATATGGAGTTTTCCAACTGACACATCTGTAAGTGCACAGTCTCCTGTTTAGCTACTGGTCACCACGAATATTTAAAGTAATTCTGGCACACTTTCTTCAGCAATCCCTTGAAAATAAGAAACCTGGATTATCAATCACAGGCTGCAAATATGGCACTGATCATCTGGCTCAGTACTGTGTCCTCAAGGCTGTTGCAGGCACAGAGTAGTCCAGCAGGAAGATCATCCCCCTTTCTACATTATCTGCAAATATGTCTTTACCTCAACAGGGAGACAACCCTTAGGTAGCTACACCAAAAATCCACACCTCATCTCATTGCTTATTTTCAGTGTTTGTCTAACAGTTCTTTTGGTGGGTCTTCCCCAGCATAACACAACTTCCACAAATGCAGAAACAGCATTTCAAACTGCACCCACTTCTCTTCATACCACATTGCTCCATATTCAGTAGGGCAATTGAAGTCCTGATGTATTGGAAACAAGACCACTGCCTGCAGGAACTGTACTAGGGTACTACTGGTGGCTAAGAGAATCTAAAATTCCCTCAGAATAATGTCACTGCCCAAAACCACCTGGATTCCACTCAAATTTTCCCTAACCTGTTACCAAGCCCTACAGGATCAGAAGCTACTTAGATGTGAACATCCCAGTGTGTTCCTCATTGCTCAAATTGTGACTGACTTTCAATCACAATTGAATCTGACCATTTTCAAGCCTCAATTTCCTCACTCATATTTCCATAGAGAAATTTAATTTATGCTGGAATCCACCACATTTTTTTCAAAGGCAGATAGAATACTGGTTCCAAGCAACTTGGAGCTGGAGTAAAGAAAAACACTGGAAATACTTTAAGCAACTACAGATGGCCTTCAGGACTTGTGTACAAACATTCCTGGATCATTCAAGGAAGTATATTAATTCAAGACCTCTGGAAAAAGGTACCAGTTGAAATGTCTGCCATCTCTCCTTGCAGTCACCAGGTGTATGTTTGGTGGCTGCTTGCTTGACTTCAGCACAAGGAAGAGTTGGCATTTTTAATTTACAGGCTGCAGGTAAACTTTGAAGATGTTACTTGCTGTTGGCAATATTGGCTGCTCAATTTGCTCTCTTCGTATCTGCTTCTTTCTTCAACACCTTGCCCCACACAGAAAAAAAAAACTACCTCTAAGTACTCTTCAGAGAGGAGAGACTAAATCACAAACACTTCAGGGCAGTACGCTTGAGCAGCTTAAGCTCTTATTTGCAAGTTCTGTAAATGCTATTTCATGCAACTTGGTATGTTCCTCACCCCACCTTTTCCACAGGCAAACACTGCATCCATCCCTCCACCCCTGAAGCCCACCAGGGGGGTTCTGATATCTCTGCCATCATCTTTAGGAGCAACAGACTCTGAAACGTTATTGTTAAGGAAACTGACAATTACACACACAGCATATGCTGTTTGCCTCTGCAAGTTATAGCCAACATTTCCATTCTTTTCTCTAACAATAAATTCAAAGTGTGTACTACATTTATATAAGAATATATAACCCAAGAGTGCCAGCTGCAGCCTCACAGAGCCACCAAAAGTTTATTTTGTCTCACAAAAGAAAGCAAGCACCTTTCAGAGGCATCACCATTTCCTTCTCTCCTGGATACAGATCCCTTCAGGCAGATTTGGCACACACAGTTGCATTAAAAGGACAAGATGAAGTAATTCTGTCACTGCAGCAGATTAAAAAAACCTGCCACCAAGAGGCTTTATTCCAAAGGCAATTCTCCTCTGATTCACAAAAGGTCTGTCTGCCATGTAGCCAAGCAGAGGTTCCCAGATGGTGCTGGCAAAGCAATCTCCACTTTGTCCCAACAGCACAGCAGCACGTTGATCTCTAGTAAAAAATATTTCCAGCCCTGATCCCCTTGCTATCAGTTCTGTAACATTTACTGCCCTGATTAAATAAATAAAAGCCTATCAACCACCAGCAGTTTCAAGACTTAAGTGAAGCTCTCCTACTCTTAGGAAGAAAAAAAACCCAAAACCATGAACTCAGCATTTAAAACCAAGACAAAGTGCTTGGAATAGCACCTAGCATCTCTTTCTTAATGACAGTCCCACTATTCCCTAAAGTCTGGGGAAGTTCTTCAAAGCAGCAACATGTTTTTGGCCAACTGATCAGCAGTTTGCTCTAGTACAAGACAGGACTAACTCTGGACCAGGTTCCTCTAAAGTCACCAGAAACCTCCAGATTGCAGTTGGCTTCTCTCACAGACACATCTCCAAGCCACCTTGGCTCCCAATTCCAGTCTCCTGCACCCTGGGATCCACACATGAGCAAATGCACTAAGCAGCATTGCTCAAATCCTGCTGCACTTGCTTAACCAAGATAAGATTTCCCAAGAGAGCTTTACTTGGTGTCAGTTCTGCTCTCCTTCAATCCTACAGCTCTTCTGAAAGTTTCTGCTCAAGGCTTAGCACAGACTACTCAAAAAATCAGAACACAGGAACTCAGTATTTCAACAATTAAGCTTTCTTCTGGAGTAGAACCAACCACATAAATCATACAATATAGAATATTACCCTGATTTTAATTTTAAACTTCAAAAAAAAAATCCACACTAATAAAAGGACCTTAATACATTGATAAAGTATTTACCAGGTCAATAAATAAAATAGTTGAAGTTTCTCTCAAAGGAAAAGAAACCCAAACAAGTCTAGGTGGGAGATAATAGGCACAGCACCCTGTGTCACTGTCCTAAGGTGACTATGTATCCCCAAATCGTCTGTTCTGTGTTCTGTACCTTTAAGACTGGTTCTGAGAGTGAGCAGAGAAAGAAGAAGCGCGCAGTTTGTTTTGAGAAACAAACTCACTCCTCGGAATCTGCTCTCGTCCTTGGGACGGAGTGGTTTCTTTTTTTTCTTCGTCGAATACACAGAGGGCAGCCAGAAAGAGTTTTTTTTTCCCTCTTGTTAGTCTAGCTAGCTGAGGCAAAGAAGCTTTCCTAAACTGTTTTTTTTTTATTATTTTATTTTTCTTTGGGACTGTTTAAATCTGCTCAAGACTGAAAAACCCAGAGGAGCACCGAGATCTTGCACCCGTAGCCCACCGGGCCGGGGCTCAGCATTTTTCAGCACTAAAAGGACTGATAAACAAACTCCTGACACAGACTCTGAGTTTTGCCATCTCTCTTCGAAGCAGCGAGAAGTTTTATTGTTTCATATTATTATTATTGTTATTATTATTATTCATTCTTTATGCTTGTAGGCATTTTGTTTGTTAAATAAATAAAGCTTTTTTTCCACTCTATCTCTGAAAAAATTATTTCCCCAGACCGGCTGGGGGGAGAGGCTGTTTAGATTTGCTTTTCAAAAGAACCCCACTCGAAAATTTCCTCCCAAATTCGCCCTAAACCAAGACATACAGTAAATTTGGTGCCCAACTGTGGGGCTCGAGAGAGTGGAAAAAAACTTGTATTGATTATTGAGTGCATTTTGGTTGTTTTTTTGTGTGGGGATAGAGTAGCCATGTTGCCCCTTAAATCCCTAATGTCTGTTAGAATAGAGCCCTTGCTGTATTTCTGTTCCCTAGGTTTCTTTGAGGTTCTAATACCTTTCTAGTCCCTAGGCTTGTTTTCTTATCCAGAACTAGCTCCAATGTTGTCCC
>JANPWX010016659.1:0-22917 GCA_024734555.1 Trochalopteron elliotii
TTTTTTGCAGCACATGGTCATTACTTTTTGTAATGTAGCTCTGAATATAGTCTAGAGGTCTCAAATTTCCATTTATCCAGTGAAATTAGTGTGTAGTCCATTCCAGAGTGTCATAATAAATATAATTTAAAGAAGCAAGCAACTTTGTACTTGTGGTAATTAGTGATGAGGCAGCTCTTGCTTCAAAAGATGGTTACTTATGCCTGTTATTTGAAAAAAACATGAGACTAAAAATATACAGGCAACATTTTCATAAGTGTCTTAGATATTCAGTTTAAAAATAGATATAATTGGTTGCACTACTATGGCAGTTATGGCTTTGGTCATGGTAATAAAAGCTGTAGTTGACCTGGTGCAAGGAGGATTTATGTGAGTAAGATTTCACCCTCCTGAACTCTTATAACTGTTTTTAAACTAATATTAATTAATTAATATTATGTTTTGACATTTTAACTGTATCGGTATAAATTGAAAAACTTGGGCATGAAAGCACCCTAAATTTCATGAACTTCCTCTGAAACTGAACTAAAAAATAAAAACAGAACTACGGAGGGCCGGGATAAATCATCACTTGCTCAAAATTGTTTGGCAAAGAAATTCAAAATCAAGGGACTGGCAAAAAAATATTAATCCCATACATGGTCCAAGTCCAATAAATCTTTATGCATTTAAAGCATACAATCCTAGAGAACATACTTCTGCAAACATTACATGCTGCTAGGTTTCTTTGCTAATATTCTTACTTGTGTTCTCTGGAAACATTTTAAAGTCATTTAGGAACAAATGAGTTTTTAAGACCACACCTTTCAGGGTATGATTACAAATTAAGTCATTAACATTTTTGAAGATGCTTTCATTTTTCTATAGCATGTAAACTCATGAACCAAAATAACCCTTTGTGTTATACTGTGAAGTTTGATTAATCTAAATACACCATAATATTTATAATTTTATTTAATTTTATATATTATATTAGATATATATCATCCAATAATATATATAATATATTGGGTCATAATTTGAAAGGAAGAATAATTTTATTGTCTGATAAGGCAGAAGCCAGGCTCTGTGTCCAGACCAAGAAGGAATCTTGGCACAACCCTGAAAAATTGCCTTGGCTTTCAGTTCCAAAGTTAATCTGCATGAATAAAATTTTAAAATAATCCAGAGATATTTATCCTCATATTCATTGTTATTATCATTATCATTATCAAGAGCATCAAATAAAGAGCTCAGGGTCAGGGTTAGAGGTTAGGGTGCCTGTCTCCTCCAGGTAGCTGAGATCTTTATTACTATATTTGTTCTGAGCACCACTATTTCAGTCACTGAACTTTTGCTATCTTGAACACATATTTTGGATTCTTTGTCAGGTATAAATTTTTATGTTTGTGTTCTTTAAATTAATTTGGTAGAGAAGAGAGCTGCTGAACAAAAGTCACTGCCATGGTTTTGCTAAGTTTTCATTTGTGCCTCAAATAAATGAAAAGTCAGGGTAAGGCCAACTAGAAAAAAGCTGTTCTTCCTTCACAGCATTTCCACACAGTGACCAGAATTGCTGGAAACATAAAGAGGGGACTCAGTCACTCACAAGTTATTGAAGCTTAACAAGTTAATCCATCATCTAACCCAAGCAGGTGGCCAAGTCAGTGCCCTCTGCCCGTGGTAAGGGCCTGGTGACTCCATCACCTTAAACTTGGCAACACTGTCCTGTCCTGTGCCCCCAGGGGCTGGGCACAGGGGGAGAAGCTGCCATGGATTAGCTGATGCTGTGCCTCCATGCATTGCTCTTGTAGTCACTTGTAGCTTGAACCCCTGCCTATAGAGACAGATTTCTGACATAAAATTCCCTGCACAGACAAGACCAGCTTTTGGCTTTACCATTATTTCAATCGCTTTAGTGTAGATCCAATTACACAGGTATAAAATGTTTCTACTGGCATACCTTGGCATCAGTACAACAACAGTTAAAGAGAGAACTCTAGGACTGGGAGAGATGTGTGAATAACAGCAGCTGATCAAGAGCCATGCTGATAAAATTTAAATGAGATCTAGCCTAAATCTTATCCTACACTGATAATAGGAATGTCTGTTATGTGTCAGACTTACTGGGCATAAGAGGAAAGTAAGGCCAGAAGCTGATCTCAATAAAACCTCTCTCAGGTTCTCAGGAATTATCTTTTAATGCAAGCCAGAGCTATCCAGGTTTCCAGCTACACTGTGGGCAGTTGTGTCCTAATGAAAAGCCACACAGGCATGGCAGCAGTAAATGCCAGATTGATGATTACCACCTGAGCATATACATTATGGCACTGTCTAACTTTATTTTGACTACACATTGCCTTGTTTTACAATTCCCACAGTGCTCTGCAGTCTTTCAGTATGTAAAACAGAGAAATAGACTGTAGATCTCTTTAGAGAATATTGTTTTCTCCTCACCACAGCCATGGGTCACTATATAAAAAGGCCAAAGCAATTTACTGTGGTCTTTCTCCACTTCTGCTTCTACTCATTTGCTTGTACCATGCTGTATATGAAAAGCAGAGTCTGTGGTCTATGCTAGACCTGAAATAAAAATGTTTCACATTGCTCTATGAAGGAATAAAAGCTCAACCTGAAATCAGTGCTGCCATGCAGTCCAGGGCTTTTTCCAGCCATAGTTAAACAAAATGGTTTGTTTGAACTGAAAATAAAGTATCCATTGCTGTTGATATGTCTGCCAAATTTAAAACATGATATAAACCAAAGTTGACAGCATAAGCCACTCAAACAAGGCCTTAGGGATTCCAAAATGTGCTTTAATATTTATTTTTCATACTTGATTGCAGGTTATGCACAGGTAAGTGTAGTTCTGCCCTCAGGGTTTTAAGTGTAACGTAGTCAACCATGATAATACCTTCGGTATCTCGGAAGACAGTTCTCACAATGACTAATACAAAATGAAAGCAAAGCTGAGTGGTTTTTTCAGACTAGTTTTAAGTTTCCTCTAGAGTTATTTGATAGATTTCTAGAACATTTTCAGTATTTGCCTATTAATAAGGCAAAACCAAGTATTACCCCATTTGTGACATCCTGTGTTCCAGCACTCAAAATCCCCCTAACATTAACTTGCTTTTACAACCTTGTAATACATGAGAAATTGCTCTCTTCCTGCCTATCCACTACTTCCTCCAGTAATTTGGACTGATATTTACCAGTCATTTCCTCAAAAATCAATCACTAACCACTGACACATACATGTATGAGTGACAAAAACAAATGAGCCTGAATTAGTCCTGTTCAGGTGCTCCCATTTGTTTTAACATATCTCTTGCTGGTGGAACATGTAAGAACTACCCATACAAATACCATGCCCTCACAGACAGTTATCTTAGCCTCAATAATTTTAAATACTGGATTGGAAGATGCTTGTCCATATTACTCACAGATGTGCAGAACCAGAGCTGTGCCTCAGAAGAAAACTTCAGATCAGAATCACCAGCTCTAGCTGCTTCCTCTTGTTCTACAGAGCTACATTTGCCTTAGCAGGGAGCAAATTTCAAGCAGTGTGGGTTTGCAAGATTTCCATGTTTTAGAAAAGGTTTTGTTATAAGTTAGTATAGCTCTAGTTACCCCATAAGGGCCCCTTGTCTTGGAGTTTTCTCTTATCAGAAGTTGATAAGAGTTTCTGTGCCTCTCTGGTCTTTGCCCAGAGACTGTCTCCTATTGGTCCTTTCCCCATGATGCTCCCTGCCCATCCTCTCCTTCTTCCCCTGTCCATCATTAAGTTACTATCTTCAAGGTCCAGAACTTTCGAGGAGATTTGGACAGCAGTTGGCAGATTCCCCCGAGACCCCTCCCCAAATTACCTTGATTTGTTAGTAGTTAGGTAATTCAGTTGGCATTTGTTGCTTTGCTTTGTTTTATTGGTTTGTAGTCTGTACCCACCCCTTGAGCCTGTCCTGGACAAAACCCCCCTGTAGCCTTTGTCCGAGGTCTCTCCTGAGGCATTGGGCAGGAGGTAAGGGGTTCCCCTGTGACTACAATAAACCTCTGTCCCCCCCGAACCTCCGAGAGGTCCCTCTTTCATTTACACCACGGCCGTGACAGCGAGAGTCAAGGTGCTGCTGAGCCAAGACTCACAAATCGGTCCTGTTGTGGAGTGTCGGAGCTGCTGGGAGGTCTAGCCGAACACTGGCTGACCAGAGACTCGCACACCAACAAAGCAGCTTCATGTTTCTAGAATAGCAAGAACACCAAAAAAGTATTACTAGAGTCAATTTTATCTCTGACAAAAAAAAAGGTAAAAGGTAAAGTTTCTCAGTGGAGTGTTGCACAGTCTGTTGCTGGAAGTTATACTTGAATGAGATCAACAAAAATTAGCATGTGAGTGAAGAATCACAAAGCATAATGCTGTATCTTTAATATCTGTTCCTCTTTGAGGCTTATTTTCCCTTGCTTTGGCATTTATAGCAAAGAAGTCTCTCTGGAAATGCACAGTTTGAGAAGTGAGAAGTTTACACAGCAAAGCAGCAGTGATGTCCTCTTGCCCTTTACTGTAAGCAACTCTGTTGTCGCAGTGTATTCACAGGGGATCAGGTCCTGTTCTTCCCTCCTTATACTGGGTAGACTGGTATTTTAATTTTGGAGTCTTCTCCATTGTTGCTTCATCTTAAAATCTGGCTGCTACCAAAACAGCTCCTTCTGTCATTTGTTTTAACACCCATGTTGATTGGGAAGCCAAGTTCTACTTGAAAATATGGGATAATAATTCAGATCATTGTGGTTATGTGTTGCAGAATTCCTCAGGGAAGGTGGACATGATGTCTACCTAGGCCTTGAACTACCCGAGTTGAGGCCTTAACAGGGGCCTGAGTGAGGCCTTGAAGCCTGTGACGCAGCTAGAAATTCTTAGCCAAGTGTGGCGCAGTTAGAAATTAGTAGTTAAGGTGTCAGGGAAAGATAATAGGGTTGTGAAGGTCACTGAATAGACTTGTTAGTAGGCACATGATAGCCACCTTAAGAGTTAGTATAATAAAGTGTGTTTTCATACTTCTCTCTGCTGTGTGCCAATAGAGAGCTGCTGTGATTTATAAACTATATGGAACTGTATAAATGTAGCCATCTTAGCTGAATAAAGTAGAACGTAGCTGTTAACCATATTGGCTTGATCTGCGTTCTCTCTATACTCCAACTTCCTTTTTATCTCAGGCCAACCCTGGTAATAGTTATGATCTCTGCATTGTGATTGTCTTCTTGGCTGTAAGAAGAGGCTTTATCACAATTCAGTGTTAATTTTGGAGGTACTCTCTTGTGACAATGGGGAGCAGTTCCTTTCCCCTTATCATCATTGTAGCTGTCAATGGATTAATTATTAAAACATAACAAATACACTTTATTCTATTTCAGTGTTTCAAGACTACTGTTGGATTCATTAGTTATGAGAAATCCAAATTTTTACTCTTGGTTTTCTTGCTTTCTAAAAGCAGAGTGAATGCATGTGCAAACCGAGAATTAGTGTTAGAACTTTCTGTGGGTTATGAAGCTGTTCACCTCCAGGGACTTCAGTGACATTGTACTAAACTGAAAAACAGAGCTAGAGTGGTTAGTTCTGTCACTAGGGCCCCTGAAATGTACTTAGAACCTTTCTCATAATATAGTACTCACATTTTTAATTTATGTTGCACAGGAAGAAAGTTAAAATCTTACTTCTTTTGCTTTTTCCTCTACCTCTTGTTTCACTGTCACCATGGAGACCAACTATGGGTACCATGACCAATATACAACTACCATGGGTACATGGTATTCTTTTCTATTTTCTTAAAACTATGTGCAACAAGATTTTTATATGCTGGAGCTTCATTTTGAGCCTATGTTGTTCTGTAAACCAGTAGTGGCTTTAAATTGCACCTCTCTATAAATGAGGTTTATGAAGTAGTTACTTAGAGTTTACAATTTCATTCTTCTCTTTGATTATTGTTAATGAGAACTTTGATTCTCATTGTTTCTTTGTCCATTACCTTGAAGAACCATAAAGTATTTGACTCTTACAGAAGGGGAATGAGCATCTTATGTTTCTTATTTTATACCTTTTTCAAACCTGGAATTGTTCTTTTTCAATTATCTCTAACTTTAAAAACACTTTCCTGTTCCAGTCTGTAATTTTTCTCATGGTGAGGGAGATGCCATTACCTTAACCCAACTTAGCTTGACCTGGAAGATCATGGACTTCTCTCCACAGACCAGTGCAGCAGAGTGCAGAGTTCCCTCAAGCAGTGTGGCTTCATCAAAAAAATTTGCAGCTGGGCAGATTAGCTCTGCCTTTCAAACTGGGCTGATACAATTGTATTCAGCCACTCTAACATGATTGTATTTTAGGTTTTATTGCTGTGTTTCTGCACACTGCTGCCATTAAGGTATACAGACCTTCCTGCTTGCCGACCTCTGCATTTCTTAGGCTGAGAACTTCTTTGCAACATTCCAGGGTTAAATTCACAGTGACCATATTTTGTGACAATGAGAATGCTCTGCTACAGTAGAAACCCTTCCCAGTTCCTCCCTGCCATCATGGCTGAATCCAGCCTTGCACTATTTCCATTTTATGTTCTATTAAAGTCATTAAAGATGTTCTTTTGCAACTATGAGAGTGACCATGAAATCTAGCCTGCCAGAGGGTAGTGAATCCAAACACTCCCTGGAATAAAAAAGATGTGTAGTTGTGAGTTGCAGACCTCAGTTTCAAGAAATAATGATTCTTATTTCCTGTCCTAAGCAGCCGGTCCCTTACATGTGCTGACTGCAGGCACCAGTGACAGATTCCTGCAAATAAATCTCATCACTGGGCATACTTCTACTTTGCACCAACTCCAAAATGCATTACTGCACTGGCTATTTAAACACAGGAAGGTAAAAAGAAGTTCACAGAATTAATTTCCTCTCTTTCATGAGAGGGATATAATGCATTAACTGATTTGCAGAGTGAGCCTCTCTTCTAACACGGTCACTCACTAGGCAGGCTTTCCACAGGGCATGGGAGCTGAAGTAAACAATCACTTACATAGAAGGAAACTCTCTAGTGCCCTGCTGTGCTGATGCTTGTAGAGAAAAAAAAAAAAAAACACAAACAAAAAAAACCAAAAACACCCACCAACCAACTAACATTTCATTGCATGTTGAAAAGAAAGTGTAAGCATTCTATTCTGAAAGCTTGAAAGCATAATTGAAATTCAACATGCAGATTTCTGTGTTATTACAATGCTGCATCATGCACTAGCTCATTTGCTGAGCAGCCAGCATTTTTAACCACACACTGCAAGAACTTTGTGCTGGTACAATAACAGTGTAGAAAAATTAGGATGACAGCACCAGTATGCTCAGCCCCATAAACATTCCTCAGCTGAAACAGGAACTACAGGGCACTGCTAGCCTATGTATTATGAGACCGGAATATTTCTGCTTCCATGTGCAGATGGAGCACAGATCACTAGTGTGCTGACAAGCTGAACTCCAAACAAAGAGATAAGCTACATATGTACTATCAGGTAAGCTCACTGATCTTTTTAACCCAGTGAACATCTGATGTGATGTGAGATTCACTAAATTGTAGATTGCAAATCAAGGTCAGACTGAAAGGTGACTTTGTATTTTGTAACATCCTCCCTGCTACACTGACTGAAAGCAATTGTGAATTCCAGAATGCTTTTTGCTCTTTTAATCTGATAGTAATTTGAAAATGTATTTCACTACAGAACTAAGTGTATCTAAATGCAAACAGGCAAGAACTGTTAGAAAAAACAGCCGAAGAAAAGTAATTTTATTCTTATGCTCTCACAGTGCTGCTGCTGCTGTGCACAAAGGCCAGTGTCAGAATTGAGGTACCATGTCTATGGCTAAGGGGACCAGGAGGCTGAGCTGGGACTGGAATTCTCCAGTATAACCCTTCCTTTCTCTGATTACAGTCCCAGCAAAGAGTTGCATTGGGCTGAGAATGTGACTGGAACTCCCCTTTGCTCTGGAAGATGGATGATGCTGGCAGAGCAGTCCAAAGCCACAGAGCACAGGGCGAATCTGTGTCACTGTGCAATGTGCTCACTCTGCCAAATCATAACAGTAATGAAACGCTCAGACCACTAACCTAAAAAGGAGGTCCTGGTTGCTAAATTCACATCTTAAATATACAGAACAACTTTTATTGGCATTGTAAGGTAGTTTTGGTTTTGCTGTCAGAATAAGTCATGTTAAATGAAAGTGTGTACAGAGGATCAGTGTGTGAGAAAAGAATATTTACACACACGGATGTGTATTTACACTCATTGAGGTTTTTACCATTCATGTCATACTGCAAGATTCACTGTCACTGGGAGCACTCAATGAAACGCCTGTTCTCCAAATCAGTCCCCCATTTATCTACTAAATCTTCCCATTTCATCCAATCTAAAGAACCATCAGTAAGTAGAAAATATAATCTATACATTGAGGTGAGGAATATATTAGTTCTGTAATAAGGATGTGAAAGAAAATGTGCTCTTGGATTATAGCTGTATTTGCCTATAACTGTAGATCATTTGCAAGGCAGGCTGAGTGAAAAGAAAAGATTCCCTGGCAACCCTCCCCATCTCCAAATGCCTGCTCAGGCAGAAAAAAACAACCACCCTGCATACATATTCCAATGAGCCATTGCGGGGCAGTAACAACAAAAACATTCCTCAACAAAACAAGGGGCTTTGAACAGCCACTTCGCCTTCTCTGAGCAAAGGACACAAAGAAACTGTTCTTCGAAGAAAAGCCGAACATTAGGATTTCCATTATTACATCGAAAAATGTTATTAGTCTTTTTGGGAAGCATTTTATAGCTGTGCTTAGATTCAGTTCCTCCCCCAGAGATACTGGCAAACAGCGATTTTGAAGCTGTTACCCAGTTTTAAAGCAATGAATAGAGGTTGTGTGAGAGATAGCCAAGATTCTGCTTAAGACACTATCTATTTTCTGAGTGTGCATAAACTCTTTTCTACCTGAGGGCTAAGTAAATAAGTTCTTTTCAAGTGATCATTCTCTGTGCAGGAATTTTCCCTTGAAAGGTATAGAAACCCCTGAAGATTAGGTATTTTTGTGCTGCTTTTGTTCCTCTCAGGGCAAAATCTTCAGTGAACAGAAGTTATTACAAAAATTATTTTATATCTTAAGGGTAAAAGAATAGACTTTGTTCAGTTTTGGATGTAGCTTGGAATCAAAATTAGTGAGTTGCTTTGTATCCAACATTTCACATCTAGAGGTTCAAAATTAGATCAATAGTTTTGTCTTCCTTTCCTCTACCCCTGCCATTCTGTAGGTTTAATAATATCAGTAGAATATGAAGAAATTCACTGTTCTTTCTTTTTGCATAGTACCAAAAGTGGGGGGAAAAACCTATTTAAAGATCTCTAATTACAATCTGAATTTTCTATAAATACAAAACTTCCTGTAACAGCCATTCCAAATAGATATTGCCCTTTAGTGCTGCAGAAGTTTGTACCAGATTAGTAAAGTGTAATGCAATATATATTCTGTGAAAAGTCCAAGTATCATACTTCAATTGAAGTGTGAGAAAAAGAGGATCAAGACGTACAGAGAGCTGATTTGCAGCCATGGCTCTTCAGTTACACTTTGAAGATCATTTTCATTTCCATTTTGATCTTAAATCTTACTCATAAGTAATTAACATTTGGGGATGCATGACAGATGGTAGGTGCCACCTTGTCATTTTGAGCAGTCTTGTCTTGTCTTGGATTTTCAAGACATATTCCAGATCTAAAATAATTTTTTTGGGGGGAAATGAGCTAAATGAACTTACTTTGGCTTGCAAACAGCAATATGAAAAAGTTGAAAGTTTCTTCTACTGTTCAAACATTCTTCCAAATTTACTTTTTTTTTAAAATATTTTAAAATATTTATCATAACTGGAGTTTGTCAGATCTAGAGTAACCTTTATTTTTAAAGACAATAAGGCTATGAAGGTAATGTAAGAATCACCAGGAGCATTATTGCAAGTACTTCTCTTCATATATCCCAGCTGATGAATCTTGCAGCTAATCCTACTGATACTCCAGGGTATGAAAGATGAAGTTGTCATCTCATCTGCAAACTGGAGAACCCTTAGTGATGTTCCTTGGATTTACAGCATTCAGAATTCTAATGTTTACCTTTATCTTCACAGTTTGCTTTGCTTAACTTTTTCATCAAATAGAAATATCATGAAAAATTAAGAGGAAAAAAAGTATTTGGAAGTTTTATTAATTTAAAGTTATCTCAGGGACTAGGCAGCCAGCTGAATTTTCAATCAGATCTGTAAGTGCTCATTGCTAAACCTGCAAGGAGCCATTAAGCATCATCTTCAAATTTAGGTTTCCCATCAGTTCTTTGAGAGAATTGCAATAAAATTCCTGTGTTTATTCTAAAAGTGGATAATGTGCTTATGATGATTAGCTCCAACAATTTTGCCTTACAGGAAAAAGGTAAAAAACAACAAAAAAAAAGTTAGGAAGTTCAAAAATACCTGTTCACCATTATTCATCTTGAAGAATCAGACATAAATTGTGGGAGGAGCTTGTAGAGTTGGGGAAAAGGGAGCAGGGGTTAGACTCATCCTGGAACTGTTTTAAACCTCTATTTTAATCTCTTTGATTATCTTCTATTGACCAGCTTGTATGAGAAAATATGGGAATGAAATAGGAAAAGTAAAAAATCATCAGACTTCAGAATCTTGATTGCTAGTTATTGGTTTGCCTTCACACACACTGGAAACAAATCTGTGCTGGCAATGCTGTTTAAATGCAGCAGGTATAAAGTGTAACTGGCAGTTAAAACCTTGTTGAACACTGCAATGATACTTCATTTCTTGACTTGGAAGGTTGTTCATCCAGCCTGCTCAGCTGGAATGTTCATCTGGCCCATTTACCATTTATGAGACATTATGTTAGCATTGAATTAGCTTATAGATTGTTTTAATATGACTTGGAGCAGTAGGGTATATAATTGTTTGAATGTTTCTTTACACTGACTGCACAGCATTACTTCTTTCTGCTCGTGAGAAGGCTTTTTCTTCCACCTGAACACTTAACAAGCAAATTTCCAGATATTCAGAAGCAAATGCAAACAATTTAGAACAAATCTTGTTCCTGGGATTAGGGCCTCAAATGAAACCCTACCAAACAGAGCCAATACAGCTGAGCTTTTTTTTTTTTTTTTTTTTTCTTTGTAACATTTTCTCTTCTTTTCAGTGGTTTGGTTTTTTTATTTGCTTCAGGAAGGCATTGCAGCATGATGCCCTTCCTTTTCTTAATTCCTGGTTTTTGAAGAGAAAAATAGCTTTAAACCCTCAATACAGTAAAGTCTGTACATACAAAGCACATGAAGACTCAGTGGAATGTGTAGCTTTTTGTACCATTTAACATTTGTCAGGCTGCCATTTATTTTCTGCCACAGGTTTTGGGTACTGTGTCACATTGTTGACTTTATGAGTTAAATTTTCTATTAATCCCTAAGTAGACTATAGCAGTGAACCCCAGGCTTGGGAATCCCTATGAAACTGTGCTTACAATTACCTACACATATACAGTGCACAAAGTAATACCATCAATCATAGTGGTGTCTGTTAAATACCATTATGTGACTTAATTAATGTGTCTAGCATTTTCAGATCCATAAGCAGTCAAAAACATTACCATGATGTTCTTAACAGCTGCTGAATTTCTTTTATAAGCCAGAAATAAAACACAGAGTAAAGGTGGTCAGACAGGTTGGCAATTAATTGGAAAATCACCAAAGATTACATGGTGAGGGAAGCAATTACTATAAAATGCAGAAATGAAAAAATGCAGCCATTAGGGATATCTCATATTAAACCTTCAAAGGAATGTAAATATTTATTTTTTTAAAAAAATATTTTTGTATAATGCATTAGCTTGCAATAATTGTGGCACATAATGCATGTAAAAGTACTCCTTGGTCAGCAAGGGAGGAAGCACAATGTCAAACATTAAACCTTACGTGAAAAGCCTATTTATACTGAGCTGACTGATCAGATGACAGCATGTTTATGTTGTTCTAAATATAAAACACTAACAAACTTTTATTTACAGGCTCTTCTTTAGAAAGTCATTCCATTTAACAGCCTTGAGTTTGGGTCAACTAAATGGACGTGCCACGAATGGACTGCGTGAGTGACATTACAAGACCAAGTAAAGTAATTAGCAATAATGAAAATTACAGATAATTTTTATTTAAAGCTTGTGACATGCTAGGGTTTATAATACTCTTGGATGAGGCCTAATGTGATAGCTCTTTTATATTATAGGGGTTTAGGGCAAATCTGGGAGGAAACCTCCTAAGGGGCACTCCCTCCCCTCCCCCCAACCAGTTTGGAAAAAAAAAACCTCCTCAGAGAGAAGTGGAAAGAACCCTGTTTATTAAACAGGCAAAGCACTCCCTGGCACAATAAATTGAACAATACCCAATGATGAGAACTTCGTGCTGCTCTGGAGAGATGACAGATTTAGGAAAGAAGTCCCTCCTGTAGGTGGTTGCTCTGTCTCAGTTCCTCTGGTGCTGGGAAACGTTGCTGCGCAGATCTTGGTGGGTTCCAGATGCAAGCCCCCACAGTGCTCCCCTGGGTCCTCAGTCCAGAGAGATTTTTAACAGTTCCAAGGGAAGGCGAAAAAAGAAAAAAACAGGAAAGAAAAAAGGAAAAAAAAAAACAGGAGAAGGAAAAAAAAAGCGAAGCTTCTCCCCCCCTGCTAGCTACACACTAACTAACTAACTACTGAAAAAAAAGCTCTCCGTGTGTTGCTGAACTCAACTCTCAAGGCCAGCTGGTGGAGGACAGTTTCTAAAAACAAACTGCACGCCTCTCCCCTTCCCCAGCTCCCAGACCCAACAGACGATTGGGGATACAAACATCATGTCACCCTAGGACATATATATAGATAGATTAAGAAGGTTGAAGTAACCTGATCAAGGGCTCTATGTATGATCCTTAGAGAATCACAGAATCATAGAATGGTTTGGATTGGAAGGAACCTTAAAGATCATCTGATTCCAACCCTCTGCCGTCAGGAGGGACACCTTCCTCTATCCCAGGTTGCTCAGAGCTCCATCCAGCTTGGCCTTGGATGCTTCCAGGGATCCAGGGGCAGTCACAGCTTCTCTGGGTACCCTGTGCCAGGGCCTTATCACCTCAATGTGGATAATTGTTTTCGTAATATCCAATCTAAATCTTCTGTCTGTCAGTTTGAAACCATTCCCTCTTGTCCTGGCACTCCATGCCCTTATAAAAAGTCTCTTTATAAACTTGGGTGATACTCCCATGTATAAGGCATGATAAAAGCATACAAACCAAGCAAATGCTATTACAAATTAAAGAAATCTCACTTCTCATTCCAAATTTAGGAGAAAAAAACTGTGTCAGATTCAAAAAAACACCAGGTAAATCCCTCATGTCAGAGTTCTGTGATCATTGGTAATACACAACTGTGAAATGTTAGCAGTGGTGACAAATGTCTCAAATGCCACTGTAATTGCTACTCTTTGGCATCACTTTGGGATGAAGAGCCCAGGAAGCTGGGCATTAAAAAGCGGTGGCTGTGCAACTCTAACTTTTAATTTGTACAATTTGCTAAGAAATATATCTTGCACACAAAGCACTGAATTACTCAGTAACACTGTGGAAGAGAATGCAGCTCTCAAATAACAGTGCCTCGCTTTCCTAAGACATTTTTCCCTCTGAAGAACTCGCAAGCAAAGCAGGTGTGGAGCAGGACAGGAAAGAGGCCCAGAGTGACCTGCTTGGGCCACACATGGGAGAACAAGAGCAACACAGACTCAGGTTCCCCTGCTCCAGCTTGTACATCAAATACTGTGTCATGTTCTTAGCCAATACTGTAGCGATGTATCTGAATAACTTAGGCTATTCTGTGTACCAGCCAAAATGTTTGTAGATAACAAACCACCTGCAGTCTTGTTTTCAGAGCTCTCAGGAATTCATCAAGGCTACTGGGACAACAACAGGACTAAAAATAAGAACAAAGAGCCTGAGAAACTGTCTACAAAAAATGCAAAACCTAGATAGAGGACACACAACATGATGATGGACGCTTGATCAATTATGTGTCCTGAAGGATGTGTGCCTGCCTCGTGAACAAGTGGCTTAGCCAATCGAGAGACACCTGTATGCGTGGACGGTAGTGCTAGAATCTATAACTGGAGTTTAATGCAAACAATAAACGGCTTCTGCTGAAATCATATTGATTCTGTTATTCAGTTGCCCATTTTCCCCTGCACAACACAGTCCTGGGAGGCTTGTTACTATGAGAATACTACACAGTTACAGGTACTCATAAGTGCCCAGCAGCATTTGGGATCCATTGTGTCTGGTACTTGCCACTGAAAAACTGCCCAGGAGAGTTCTTTGCTTTTGCTTTTTCAGAAACCTATCATTGACACAAGGGAATTGATATCAAAAGTCAGAAAATGATTTATTGGAAAATGTAGTTCTTGTCAACTGAACTCCACAGCTGAATGTAGAAGCAGCTACACTTTTATTAGGCTAACATAAAATAAGAGATGTATACAGTTCTAGAGTCCCTCAAAGGTCCCTTCATCAGTTATCATCTTCCATTCTTGTGAAAGGAACACTGAGATCTCCAAATAGTGTACCAGCCAAAGTTTCTTTTCCCCTCAATCTAATAAAGGTCTATTTATAGCAAAAATGCTGCTGTCTCTCTCACTCTCTGTGAAAAAATTCTGCTACAACTCCATTATGGAAAAGGATCTTAAAAGCCATAGCACTAAGGAGAGCTGTTTGCTTCTGCCACTTGATTTTGTGAAGGAGAGGTTTACAGATGTATGTCTATAGGTACAAATTCAAAAGAAAACCTGTCATTGCATCAAAAGCTGGATTTCTATTTGATTCCTTAAAAGGTGCCCTATGTTAAGCATAGTTATGAAAAATAATGCAAATGATAGGACAGCAAAGACAGTCTTTTCTAAAAAACAAGCCAAATTACAGAGAAAAGGAGAGGGATGCTCAAGAATGATTTAAACACACTTGAGATCCTCTTAGTAAGAGGAGGAGTTAGTGTTAGAACATAAGCAAAAGTGTACAAGCAGCATGAAGGGAATGAAAATGTAGAGTAAGGGCAAATGGGACCAGTAAGATGGATAGTAAATGGATGGAGTAGGAACTAGAACACAAGACAGATGTGGAAGACAAGACAGATGGCAAGACACGATAAGTAACATTGTGAGCAGGAGGGGGGCCGGGTCCAGGCCCCGGTGGCCCCCTGGGTGGCCAGGCCCGGCCAGGCCTCCGGGAACTGCTGCCCACAGAGGAGCAGTCTGGGTCGGCTGAGTCCCATTTCCCCCAGCTGCCGGCGGCAGTGCTGCAGTTCGGCAGGGCTGGCCGCATGCCAGGGGCCGTGGCGGAGGGGGCAGGGCTGTGGCTGGGCCGTGCCCTGGCCCTGGCTGCCAGTGCTGCTGGCCTGTGGCCTGGGGGAGGATGGGATCCTACTTCCCCCCACCTGGGCCCCAGGGGCCAGCTCTTAGTGGGGCCACACCATCAGATCAAAGAGTGAAAAAAAAAAAGGCATCCACCAGCCAGGCTGTTCTGAGATCCCCGTGGCTTTTGAAAATCCTAGTAGCTGCCTGGCAGAGACCATGTGACCATCTGCAGGCCCAGGTACGAATTTTAACTATTTCCTGACACAAATTGAGACTTTTTAAAACTCTAACCCTTCTCAAAAAGAGAAGAAAGATATCTTCATATTGTCTCTTTACATATCTCTAATTTAGCCTAAGTCAGTAAATGAAGAGTGACTTCTTAAGTGGGAGAGTGTAAGAGACCTTCCAAAGATCCCTCATCTGCTTCCTGACCATCATCAAGGACAGAGACTGAAACCCCAACGACCCTAAAACCCAACACAGGAGTTCTGGCCTGGCTGAGGTGGGAGGTCTGCCAAATGTTGCCTGCAGGTGTGTTCGCTGGACCAAAAAAACTGGCATGCATTCCCATCGGAACCCGTGCAGGAACAATGGGCAAGTCACGGTGGACTGGCTGTGCCGGACTGGTTCGTTCTGTACTTTGTTCTCTCAAACGCACCTTGTACCAATCTCCCCACCTTTTGGCCAACTGCCTGTTGCTTTGGAAAAGACTACAAAAATACTCCCTAGGTTAACCAAAACTTGAGATCTCCCCACGGAAGAAGACGGCGGATCTACTGGTGAACTGCCACGAGGACTTTGTCTCTTCTGTTGGTAGCTATTCCCCTCTCTTTCTCTCTCTTTATTTTTTCTCTCTCTCTATTTCTCCTCTATCACATTACTGTGTTGTGGGCACTCAATAAAGGTGCATTGTTTTGATTTAAACTGTAATTTTGCTGTGTCTTTTGCACTCTGAGATCAATAAATGAACCATCACCACCCTCGCTTGTATTAGTGGATCATGACAGAGAGATGACAGGTTGCCTCTAGTCCTAGGCTGAAAATCTCCTATGAGTTGTGGTAACAGACTGTAATATGAATATGCTAGAATTGAGAAAAATGGCAGGAGACGATGTTTCCTCCTTTAAATGCCTTTATTAAAATATTAGCTCTTTTAGAAACAGGCACCTGGGGGGTGGGGTGGCCTCCACCGTAGTGCTGAGAAGGAGGGGGGGGGCTGGGCACTCTGCTGCTGCACACAGCCGAGTGGGGAATTAGCCTCCCCCCCTCACGGGAACATGCTCCCAACAATTCCATTTTGACGTGGTTCTGCTGAGGAATCGATTGTTTAGAATGTTTTTCTGGTCACAGCTAGATCAAAATTTCAGGCATTAGTTGGCTTCTACTTCTCAGTCTTTATTGCCACCATTCCTTTTGTTTTAAGTTGTTGCCAAAGAGACTTAATTACTGTTTGCTTTGGAAGATGTCCCGATTTTCCTGAGGCATTGCATCCTGGGATTCTTAATTACCATAAGGGGTGTTAGAGTTTGGTTCTTGATGAGCAGGGAGGGGGGGGGTGAAGTAGCCAGGCAGAGTAGAGAAGTGTAGGAGTCTTACATTGCCATGGAAACTACATTCTTGCCTGACAGGCCACGAAGATATATTACAAAATGAGTACCAACAGTTTCTAACATTTAACTTTATAATTCTATAACTAATAACTTCTAACTTCATACTTTAATTTTTAAGAGTTGTTTTAAACCTCATTTTTCACAGAATAATCCTTGAAATCTTGAACAATATGAATTGGGGAGATGATTTGTGGATTTTTGAGCAAAGGTATCTATGATTTACTGAGTGAATATTGAATTAGAAGTTGTGATTTGGTGATCCCATAAGAGATTTGAACAGAGAGAGATGAGAAGAAGCCCTCTGCGCCCAGTGAAGAAGACATCTCTGTTCCTTGGGATGAAGAATTCTTTGTCTTTGAAGCTGCTTATCTTTAAAAAGTGACACCCCAATATGTGCGTCCACGGCCCATATGTAGTCACGGGAAAGGCTACATCATATGGGAGGTTCCACAATTGCAGAATCTCCTGGGCAGGCTGCTTTTGTGAGAGTTGGAGGCCACAAGCAGACTTTCTTTTGTGGAAAGTTACCAAACAACAGGTGAGACTTCTCTCTCTCAAAGACTGAATGAAAGACTATTTTATAAGTGGTACTGACCTAGAGTTCTGAGTTTTGCCTCTTTTACATTGTTTTGTGGAAAAATTAACATTTTGTAGTAAGATAAGGAGTTGTTTTGAAAGTTTCATTTGTTTTTTTCTTCTCTTCTTTCCTGGTTTTTTTTTTAGTGTGTGTTAATAAAATCTCTGTTTACTTTTAAGTTGGGCCTGTTTTGCCTTTTGCTATCTCCCAGAGAGAAAAGAGAGTAGACACTCAAACCACAACACTAAATTTAGCAAACAGAAATTCAGCGAATGTGAAACCACTACAATTAATTGGGTGGATTGAACTTTTATTCAAGACAGAAAGTATCTGAGTGCTTTAGGTTATTTCCCCCATTTTTCTGTCCCTCAAAAAAAAAAAAAAAGCAAAAGAAAATTCCAAGATTTCTTAAATGGAATGAAAGGCATCTTTATTCTGTAGTGATAAAAGGAAAATTCCTTTCTGTTTCAGCAGGATAAGAACTTTTATCATATCTTTTAAAATGGCTTAAAGTGGAGGATTTTTTTCAGCTGTCAGCTTGAAAGTTCATGTTTCAGGCAGCCAGTCCTAAGCCCCTTGGATAATGTTTACAGTGCTCTCAAATGACTTAAAATGGACTAAATTGTTTTCAGCCGACAGTAGTAAAGGTCATGGAGGAAATCTGTTTAGTTGGCCTTGCTTGCTTCCAAAGTACACACAGTAAAAATGTGCCATAAACTGCAGCAGGACAGGAGTTTCAACTTCAAGACACTGGAGGCTGAGGGAATGGAATGTACCTCTTGTGTGTAGAAATTGCTTGGCAGAGAATTTGCTAAGCAGGGGTTGCTACGGCAAACTTTGTCCAGTTCCTGCTAGATTCTACCTTTTCCTTTTGTTGTCTCCTTTCACATTATAGTTCATTGCTTGAAGAATTTGTGGATTTAGGGGCATTTTCTAATCTCAGTGTGGGTGCTAGTAACTTCCAGATCCTCTAATGAGAGGCAGACATGATCTTAAGGTGGTGGGAGGGTGGAGCAGACAAAGGAGATTTTACCTCAGTGTTGAATTTCCTGAAACTCCTTTTCAGCCCTCACTTGCCCCCAGAATGTGGATCTGTTCCCCTCACTGTAGATGTCATTGTGTTGGTTACAGTGACAGTTCATGCTGTGTAAGATATTGCCAAATGTAATGATCAAATGGTCTTATTAGAGAAAACCAAAATAAATCACCTGTTTATCATGGATCTGGTTTCTAAAGGCATTTGCTGCTGCATTTTTTTCTCATTGTTCTTTTCCAACATTCCCAGAAATGTATTTTCTAAATTATAACAAAATGCATAGCAATTAGTTTGTCTTGCATTACCTGATATTACATACAACTACTATTTTTCTTCTGTGAGTGCTGGAAACCCCAAAGTAGTAGGACTTTTACACTGGAAATCTCTGAGGAGAGACACAGCCAGTCTGGTTTTCAACACTTGAGTGGCCCAGGTAATTTAAGTTGTAAGGTTTTTCCCAAAAGTGGATGTTGTGGTTTAGGTTTGCTTATCCAAGTCACGGCACCATTTATGTGGTGGTTTTACATTTGCTGAATTTGTTTGCTAACTGAGAGATAGGATTTTGGGAGAAAAAGGCAAAAGCAGGCTCAACTTAGAAGCAAAAACAGATAGATTTTATTAACATACACTAAGAGGAGAAAAATAAGAAAAGACAAAAAAACCCCAACACAAATTAATTTCTAAAACCAACCCTTTCTCCCACTACAAGCTGTTAATTTTCTACAAACAATGTAAAGAGGCAAAACTCAGAACTCCAGGTCAGTACCACTTATAAAACAGTATTTCATTCAGTCTTTGAGAGAGAGAAGTCACTCCTGTGGTTTGGTAACTTTCACACAAAAGCAGCCCCCCCAGAGAATCTGCATCTGTGGCACTTCCCATATCATGTAGCCTTTCCCATGACTACCTATGGGCCATGGATTTCACAAATTGGGGTGGTACCTTTTAAAAATGAGCTGTTTCAAAAAACAAAGGATCTTTTTCAACCCAGGGAACAGAGATGTCTTCTCACTTCTTCACTGGCAGAGAGCTTCCCATCTCTCTCTGTTCAACCTCTCATGGGGGCACAAAAATATTCACTTAGTTCATCACAGATACCTTTGCTCAAATCCACAAATCATCTCCCCAATTTATATTGTCCACGATTTAAAAAAGATTATCCTGCTACCAAAATCCATAGGAGATTTTCAGCCTAGAACCAAGGCAACTCGTCATCTCTACCACTTTAAAAAAAGTCACTCTTCCTTTACTGACTTTGAGATCTCCATATTGTCCCTCTACATGTCTCCAACTTGGCCTTTTCTCTTATCTCTGAGAAGGGTTAGGGTTTAAAGTCTCAATCTGTGTCAGGAAAGAGTTAAAGCTTGCCCAGGCCTGCGGTGGTCAGGTGATCTCTGCGTGGCAGCTGCAAATGTTCCAAAGCCATGCCGGTGGGGGGGAGGCTGATGGATACCTCGTCTTCCATCCCTCAATCTGATGGCGCCAGCCGCTGGCAGCTGCTCTGTAAGGCCCAGTGTAGAGTGGGGGGTGAGATCCCATCCTCCCCCAGGGCCAGGGGTGCCGGCAGCCAGGGGGGACCGGGGCACGGCCCTGCCACAGCCCAGCCCCGATCCCCACCGCGGCCCAGACACGTGGCCGGCCCTGCCTCCTCTGCGGGCAGCAGCCCCCGGAGACCCGGCCGGGGCCTAAGCCGGGATCTCCTCAGCCAGCCCACATGTTACCTGCTCGCCAGGCGGGAGGAAAGGAGGAAGTCTCCAACCCAGCCTCAGCTTTTATATGGGTATTACCAAAAGTCGCCTTCCGTTTTCTGAGTGGTCAGAACTGCATGTCAATCCAAAACCTGCCCCCCACAGGTCCCTGTCCTTTCCAGAGAATTCTAAGGTCCTAACAAGAAGATACTGTTTCAACCCATGACTGTGGATGAGATCTAATTTGAGGAAAGTAAGTGAAAGGATTGTCTGCCTCTCTTAGACTTTCCACTGCATTCTTCAGAGTCATGAAGAGTAAGCATCAAAGAGGGCAGTTCCTTAATGATGCTTTTTTGCAGCTACAGTAAGAGAATAGAAGAGCTGAAGTCCGTGTTTGAAATGTGCAAAGTGCTTGCACAATATACAATTACAGAAAACACTATGTTCCATTAGCCTAATTCTATTATTCCCCAACTAAGCGGTTAATCCAGGGAACCTAAGTGATACAGCATTGTGAAAAGCTTGTCTGGGTTTCATCTCCTGCTTTTGTGCCAGGTGGAGACTTTCTGCAGGATCAGATGGACACTGAGTAAGGTTCTGTGATAAAATGCCATGGAAATAATGTGTATTTAGCTGGCTATGTTTTCAATGTTGAACAAATGCTGACTTGAATGTGTAAGAGGTGTTTGCTCTAGAAATGCCACATGATTCCTAATTTCATGTAATTGTGGGAAATGCTCCTTTTCTTGCATGAGCTGAAGGAAAAGGTTTTTTTCCATCTGACACTTAAGCACAGCATTAGAACTTCTACACTTTATATCTAAAATGACACATTTAAAGGTATGCAAGGTCACTTGATTGCACTTCATAAAGTTTTAGAGTGGTGTGACATTGTAACTATAGAAAACAATGCATTTGTGTACTTCAATATGTTTAGGGTATTGGAAGGTAAAAGTGTCTGTGAGAATTTAAATATTGATTTAGAAATTTTAGTTGAAATACTGTTTTGAACTTTACAAAACTTCTGCATTTATGAAATGAAAGCTTTCTGCCCTTAAGTAATCAACAGTGAGAAATGAAGTTATATGAGGTGAGGGAAAGCAACCACATTTTATTCTGTGGCACAGGACTAGTGTTTAGTGCGGTTTTGGTTTGAGGTTCTATTGTTGGTTTGTTTGATGTGATTCAGTGTGATTTGAGTCATTTGTCAGCTATAAATCAGGCTAAACTGAGTGGAGCACTTTGCTTTTCCACCTCTGTCTCTTATCTTCCTTCTTCCATAACAATTTATCACCGTGGCCAGGAAAGAGCTCAGTTAGGAGGACCGGAAGATCTTGTTTTTCTGTCATGTTTTCATCCCTAGATATTAGTGTGTCCTGGTTTAGGGCAAATTTGGGAGGAAACCTCCTAATGGTGTTCCTCTGGAAAGCAAATCCAAACAGCCCCTCCCCCCAGGCAGTCCGGGAAAAGAACTCCCTCCAAGAAAAGTGGAAAAAACTATTTATTTAATAAACAAAATGCCCACAAGCATAAAGAATGAATAATAATAATAATAATATGAAACAATAAAACCTCTTGCAGCTCCGAAGAAAGATGGCAAAACTGAGAGTCCGTGCCAGGAGTCTGTTTATCAGTCCCAGTCCCTTCGGTGCTGGAAAATGCCGAGTCCCGGCCCGGTGGGCCACAGGCGCAAGATCCCGTTGCTCCTCTGGGTTTTTTCAGTCCAGAGCAGATTTAAACAGTCCCAAGAAAAAAAGGGAAAAAACAATCCAGGAAAGCTTCTTTGCCTCAGCTAGCTAGACTAACAAAAGGAAAGAAACTCTCTCCCTGGCTGCTGTCCGTGCATCCGACGAAAAACACACACAGTCCCAAGGATGAGAAAAGATCCTGAGGAGTGAACACTGTTTTTCAAAACAAACTGCGCACTTCTTCTTTCCCTGCTCACTCTCAGAACCAGTCATAAAGGTACAGAACACAGAACAGACGATGTGGGGATACAGGTATTATAGTCACCCTAGGACATTCTACCTCTTATCACCATATCGTCAACTTACCAAAACGAATTGAATTCTAACTCTACAAACACATACATTATACATGCATATATCTATATAAAAGCAATATACAGCTATATACAGACAATGGCAGTGACATTCAACAAAAGGTGATATTTACACATGGTTGTCATCCAACAATCAGATCTCCCTGAGGTACACATCGTGTTGTTCCATCTTTCTGCATTACCCACCATGTACAACCGGGTCCCTGAGCAAAGACAATCCCACGGATGGGTTTGCCTGTACTTGAGGCAGACTTGATCCACGCTGTCTTCCCTAACAAACCTCTTGCATGTACTACAGGGACTTTATCTCCATCTACTGTATGCAGGAGCTCAGACTGGGCAGGGCCTGCTCTGTTGGTGGAACCTCGGGTGTTAACTAACCAGGTGGCCTTTGCCAGATGCTGCTCCCAGTTCTTGAAAGATCCCCCACCCAATGCTCTCAAGGTGGTCTTTAACAGTCCATTGAATCTTTCCACTTTCCCAGCAGCTGGTGCATG
>JANPWX010016660.1:5412-16836 GCA_024734555.1 Trochalopteron elliotii
GGAGGACTAATGGGTAACAGGGGAGGGCTGCTAGGTATTATTTGTGGAACTTGTGGGTATATTGGGGGAGGAGGAGATAGATGGTCAAGGGGGTCCCACTGCTTATTTTCTTCTTTCCTCTTCTCTTTCTCATCTACTTTGTCCTTCTCCTTCAACTTACAAATTTTTGTCACCTCTTCTTTAGACGTGCTATTCTGCCAACAAGTAGCATAGTGTATTTGCTCACTACAGGTGTTCTCCTGAGCTTTCAAATATTGATTTAACTGATCACACATCCACAAATCTGTGGTTCCACACCACGGCCACTGGTTAGATAAATTTAAAGTTGGCCAAACTTCAACACAATAATGGATCATTTTGATCCTACTTAGATCTTTAGTTTTATCATTACTTTCCCACGATTCTAACATTTGCCCTAGTGGGCTTTCTGGTGGGATGTTCTTAATCTTGTTACTTCTCTCCACTTCTCTCTTTTTTGTCTTGCTCTTGCATCCACCCATTTTCACTCCACACTCACACTGGTACCCGTAGGTAGCCCGTAAGACTCGCCCTCAGATTCTCGGCCACTACCCCCACCAGTACCCACACTCAGGAGCCTCGGAAGCAGTCTGGAAGACCCGCCCTTAGGGTCTCAGCCCCTGCCCCTGCAAGCCCCGTGGAACTCGGGAATGGTCTGGTTCCTGCCCCCCACTTTTTAGGGCCCAGCCACCACCCCAGCCAGTACCCTCTTGCGCCCCTGTACACCAGGCACTCCCCGTTAGACAGCCGATATGCCCGGGCCCTGGGGGTCAGCACTGCCTACTGCCAGGACTGAGTGTACAGTGTGTAGCTCACTCACTCACCCTACTGCCAAGCTTCCTACACCAGCTGAAACTTGTTTCCCTACCTCTCATGTTCGGTCGATACACCTCTCTCTAGGTGCCTATCGACCCCTGTCATGCTGCACCCTGTGTAGGTCACCCCAGCCATTATCCACGGGTTCTGAAAGATCAAGCACTCCTCCCACCTCGAGTTACTCTGAACTCCCTGAACTTGCGCAGTGTGTGCTTATCCCCGACACCCGCAGACCCCCGGGCCGTGCCTCGGCCAGTGCTCTCTAACACTCCCCACACGTTGAGCTATCCTAAGCTCCCGGTACTAGTGTGGTACGTGCCTCACGCACTTGCCCTCAGCCTTCCCGCACGCTTGGGACGGCCTCGGTGGCCCACCCCCGTTGGGAGGGCCTGCCCCACAAACAGCCTCTCACGGGCCACTCACACCCTAGGTTTCCTCCGCCCAATCGGAGGGGGGCCTCTAAGCCCCTGGGAGCGCTTTATTCACTCGCTTCCTCCTTTTCCCGATGGGCTCCTTTGCAGGAGTCACCACACCGGTACTCAGAAGCCACACTCACTCGGGGGGGGGGCCCAGGATGGTCCCTCCCCCATTCACACACTCACTCGCCTCCCGTCACTAGGTCTTACCGAGTGCTCCTCAGCAGTGTGTCCCAATCGATGCTAGAGAGCGTGGTTTTCTTGATCCGGGGGGGCCAGCATTCCCAGAGGTTCGGAGCCAGATGACGTCCACTTCTGTCCTCTTCTGTCCTCTTCTATCCTCTTCTGGGTGTGGCCATTCCCGGGTTTCGGCACCATCTGAGAAAAATTGGGCAGGAGACGATGTTTCCTCCTTTAAATGCCTTTATTAAAGTATAGCTCTTTTAGAAGCAGGCTCCTCAGGGGGGGTGGGGTGGCCTCCACCGCAGTGCTGAGAAGGAGGGGGGGCTGGACACTCTGCTGCTGCACACAGCCGAGTGGGGAATTAGCCTCCCCCCTCATGGGAGCATGCTCCCGACAATTCCAGTCCAATGTGATTTCCACTGATGAGTCGGATGTTCAGACTGCTCTTCTGGTCACGGCGAGATCAAAAGGTCCTGGCATCAATTGGCCTGTAGTCTTCAGTCTTTATTGTTATTATTCTTTTTGTTTTAAGTTGTTGTTAAAGAGTCTGAATTACTGTTTGTTTTGGAAGTTGTCCCGATTTTCCTGAGGTGTTGCATCCTGGGATCTTTAATTACCATAAGGGGTGTTAGAGTAGGAGACGGGGGCAGGGGGGTGAGATAGCAAGGCCAAGTAGAGAGGTGTAGGAGTCTTACGTTGCCATGGAAACGACATTCTTGCTTGACAGGTCATGATATATTACAAACATGAGTACAAAGAGTTTCTAACATTTAACTTTACATTTCTATAACTAATATAACTAATACTTTCTAACTTTAACTTTTAGGAGTTGTTTTAAACCTCATTTTTCACATTACTCACAACCAGTTTGGCTGGTGCATCAGAATGGTCTGTTAGACAGATACATTGCTACATACTGTCCCTCATCCTTTGCAGGTAGCTCCTTTGTGCAGAGGCCTCTCCATTATCCCATGGCACCTTCGAGGGACAGACAGCCTCACCAGAGTAGCACGGGCTATTTTGACTCCCTGCATTTCAATGCTAACAGCTTGTCCTAGAAACTCTTTCTTCAGAAGTCATCCACACTCTGAAGAGGAACCCTTCCAAGCCAGAAGCTGCTCCCTCCCTTGCCATCCTGCCAGGATGTGTGCAGAGAGCTGACATCTTCCAGCAGCAGCCTGGGGTCCAGCTTCAAGCTCACAATAAGGTGGGTACTGAGGAGTGGGAGTGCAAAGCTCCAGATCACCTTGGCTTTGCAAGTGGTGGCATCAGGAGGGGGAGCTTGAAGTGCTACTGAAGGTGATGGCTTAACTGCTTTCATTTAACCCATATTTATTCTCTTTGCTTTTTTAACAGTAAACCTGGGACAAGTTGGAGGAGAAGAGGTTTGGGAGAAACAGGCACAGCCTGGAAGGCTTTTCTGATGTATGACAAAGCAAAAGGCTACCCTGTTACATGCCAGTCACAAGCCTGAAGCCTTAGTACATCACCACATCCGTGGTCCCCAAACAGGGCTGGGACCCTGCAAAAATCCACCCTGCTGCCATCACCTCCTACAGCACATGGTTCTGGCCCATGCCAGGAAATCCTTCCTGCAGGTACCCTTCTGCTAAGGATAAAATTCTGACATGGATAAACATGTGTACTGATTTTTGCATGAAGGATCAGAGAGGAAGACAAAGCCTATTGAGAGGATTCACAGAGTGTCACTCATCACCTGTGCCTGTGCCCACAGGGACACCAGGACACACCGGGCGTGACAGGGCTGGTGTCAGCAGTAGGAAGGCATGGAGGTGCACAGAGACCATCAGACACATGGCAACTGTGGCTCCCCGAGACAGGCCCAGGCACCGGTCAGTGCGAGAGGAAGGAGGACGGACGGGCACGGGGCACCGGCCCCGCCGCCACCACCTCCTCCTCTTTGCAGCCGCAGCCGCCCCGCGAGCGTCCCCTGGCGCCATAGCGCCGCCACAGCAGCCCCCGCGGCCTAGGCCCCAAGGTCACACTGAAATTTCATAAATCACAGAATCGTAGAATCACTGAATACCCTGAGCTGGAAGGGACCCTTCAGGATCATCGAGTCCAACTCCAGGCCCGGTGCGGGACATGCCAAGAATCCCATAATGTGCTCAGGAGTATTGTCCAAACGATTCTTAACTCAGAGAGGCTGGGTGCTGCTGCCCTGGAGAGTCTGTTCCAGTGCCCAGCCACCCTCTGGGTGAAGAACCTTTTCCTGAGATCTAACTTAAACCTCCCCTGACTCATCTTCATGCCATTTTCTCGAGTCCTGTCACTGATCATGAGAGTGAAGAGATTGGTACCTGCCCCTCTGCTTTCCCTCATGAAGATGTTGAAAACCACAATGAGGTCTGACCTCGGTTTCCTCCAGGCTGAACAAACCAAGTGACCTCAGCCACTCCTCATAAGGCTTCCCCTCCAGACCTTTCATCATCCTCATGGTCCTGCTCTGGACCCTCTCTAACAGAATAATGTCTTTTTTTTTATTCAGTGCCCAAAACTACATGCAGTATTCCAGATGAGGCCCCACCAGTGCTGAGTACAGCAGGACAATCACCTCCTTTGATCAGCTGGCAGTGCTGCACTTAATGCAGCCAACCAAATTTCCATCCAACTCATTCTATTCCAGCCAGGCTCATGGTACCAGAACAGTGCATCTTGTAGGTCTAAAAGGCTCATTATTAGAATTTTATTTGATACATAAGATAGTGCAGCAATGAGAAAATTTAACTTTTGGAGAAAGTGGCTGCTCCCAGCACAAAACAATTCAGGGACCCAAAACATCTCAAGTTCATAGAAGTGGTTCCTGCTTACAGGAACTGTCAGCACACAAATGTCCTCAGTATGCTCTTGCCTACCAAACTCAAGTCACCTACATCACCAAGCCCATCAGTACACTGTCTTGCAAACAGCAATCTCTTAAGCTTCCCAAATTGAAAAAGTCTGCTCCACTTTTAAAGAGCCAAGCCTTGCAAAATTCTCAGCAGTTACTCAGAATAGCAGAATTCTTAAATTTCAACAGAGAAAGCAACTCAAATAGAGCAGAAATATTTACTGACACCCACCCAGGGAAATATAAAGCCATACACTTTAATCCAGTTGCGTTCAGCAGAGCATTTAAGCATATAAAATACGTACCAAAGACCCTATTAAGCATGATGCCTTGTTTAAATAAGAGATTTGCCAAACATGCCTTTTATACTGAATCAGACTTTTATGACCTACTGCAAGCCAGCCACAAAAAGCAATAGTGTCAACCAAAAGCTAAGTACCCTACCATGCCTAAATGAGGATGTAAGCTGTGCAGCAGTCATTTCCAGTTACTGTTTGCTTTGCTTTACAACCTCCAGCTGCCTCCTCATGTCCGACACATCCATGGGGACCCTCACCGTCAGACCATCTATCAACTTCTTAACACACACCTGGCAGCCAAGGCGTGATCTGAGAAAACATGAAGTGAGGCTCCTCTATTCCCAAACTAAAGGGAGAAATTCCCTACCCACACTGGGATGTCTGGTTCAGGATGGGTTTTCATTAAAGCTCCTGTTAAAGATCTGCTGTGCCTCAAGAGAAAGCAGCTCTCAAGGCACAGCTATAATACAGAACGAGCCCCATCCCCTTGGAAAGAAGTGCCACATGGTGAAAATCTGCCTTAGAGACTTGAGGATCTCCTGTGATCAGCAGGGAGGCTTACGTGTCAGTGAGTCCGTATCCCAAGTCCAGCATGTCTAGCTCTTCATCTGAGATGGCATCAAGCTTTTGGAAGGTGTCCTTGTCAAAGATGAGGTGGCAGGTAGAGCAGGCTAATGTCCCTTCACAGGCACCTGGTGGAGAAGCAAGGGAATGAGAGCAAATCAGGAAAAATAAGGGGGTGAGAGAGACCATCTTTAGGAACAGTGTGAGAAAAGGCCCTTTAACAGATCTGGAGCATGTCAAAAGAGATGCTAGGAAACACAACAGATGGATGCAGTTTTCAGCCTGCCTCTTCTCTGGGAGAATCACCATCAGTTTTCAAAATTTTACATCAGCTCTATGCAGCCAAAAGCACTGACAGAGGCTGCTGGAATGCCAGTGGTGACTGTGTGAGGTTACATTGTCATCTCAGCATGGTGAGCCACCCAGCAAGCAGCTGGTGGGGAAGGGAAGCTTGTTTATGGTCTTGGCAGAACACAGCAGCATGTGTACTGTTGCACTATTCCTAAGTACCCACTGACCCTAACAGCACATGTACATATCCTGCTGCAACACCTACCAAATCCATCAATGGCCAAGTTGTGATTGACTACCACTTCCAGCAAACTGTCCCCTTCTTTGGCTGTGGTTGTAAGTTGCTCTCCATCCCGATTTATAAAATGCACTGTCACCTGATCCTCAGAGCTGTAAGACAAATTTGCAAAAATCAGGAGTCCACCCTTTTCTGCATATCCACAATTGAGGTCTTTTGGCTGAGTGATAGAGACATGGCACTTAGAGGGAAATATGCACACAAACACTTTCTTGAAGGATTATGCCATACACATGAGAAAAAATTCAAATTATCAGTTCTCAGTGGCAGACAAAGCTGATTTCCCCCAAAATATTTCCCACTTTATCAAACAGCCCACAGAATAAATGTCTATCTGTGCACAAACAAGTGCAGGTGCTCTGCCCATGCTGCCCCTGCTTGGGCTGGCTGACAGAGGGAGCCTTTGTAGGCAGGCAGAGCATTTGCAAGTCCCCAGGCCTGGGATGTTAATCCTGGGTAGAGTGATGCAATAACAAGCAAAGTGCTCAGGATCAGATACTAATCCAGCAAGAAGGGCTGTTGTCATTCATGTTTTGCTTCCCCTTCCCAAGAGGATTACTTGATGATTGTTCCTTTTCTGCTGCTTTTTCTTCCATGAAGTGCCCACTCCTATCCTTAACTCCATCACAAGGAGCCTTCTTGTGGTGACATGCCCAGCCCCAGCTTACAGAGCTACTGGGCTGAGTAACTTCCTCTGAGCTGATGTGATCCACGCTCAGGAAAAATTGCTAGTTATTTTGACAGTCTGCAAGATTTAATCTGGCCGAGAGTTAGGAACATGGCCATCAGCTTCTCTTAATGATAACTTGCAGAAAAGGCATCTACAAATGAGAGGGAAACAGCATCCAGTTCATCTCCTCCTGACCAGGCTCTCACACCAATCTGGAGAAGGCTGCTACCCTGACAGCAGTCTTCAGGACTTCTCACCGACACGGTATATTCTGAGACTATTATATTTGCCAGAGGAAGCACATGAGCAAACACTGTTTTTTTCTTAGTGTACATACCAAATACTTAGATATAGGAGGTCCCAGTTACCCAAAGATCCCACCTCCTGGGCTGAAAGAAGGCAGCACCCTGGAGGTGGTTGGGCCTTTTGCCCAGTAACTCTCAGTGTGGCACTGCCCAAGTGCCCATCATCCCAAAGCCCAGGGCATTCTCCAGTGGCAGAAGCTTCTCTTTCATCAGGCTGACAGCATACACCACAGTTTTCTTCATAAAGACACCTACAGATATTTTTTTGTAAATACACAATTTAAAGACTAGTCCTCAAATGTCAAAACAAAACAATCCTCCTCGTTTTTGATGGATTAGAGTAATTTATTCCATTTGTATGGCAAATAGGCATGCTTCTAGGCAATGTTTGGTTTATCTTTATGGGTGAAATAACTTGTTACACAATAGAAATGGTAAAGTGATAGAATTCCACTTAGTGCTGCAACCAAATGGATTTTTCAGCTGGATAATGAGAGATGACTGTCTGCAGACACTGCTGGATCCAAAAATCCCCAAAACTGTCCACACATTTATTGTCAGAAAACTTAATCCTGTTATCCTTGAGGCACCTAGAGCTTTAGCCAACATTAGTTGCTAGAGAATCTCTGCACCAACCTCCCACAAATCCAGTTCCCTGCAGTTCCTCTGAGTTCCAACCTTGCTTTGGCTGTTGCTGCCAGTTACATGGGTCCCAAGGTAGCCAAGCTTCAGCCAGGGACAGCACACGGGGTATCCAGTTAGGTACAAGGAAGGACAGATGCTATTGTGAGACATTCTGCATGACTCTGGATAAGCCTGGCTGCAGAGTTCACTCTTCTCAAGAGCAGGGATGACGCCAAGCACTCCTGACCATGATGCAGAGAGCACCTTCAAGCAGCTTCCCTCTATGCTGGCTGAAGGGAACATTTAAGGTATTTGGCTGTGTTCTCAGTATTGGGGCCTCTGTTGGGGGCATAAACCCAGTCTGATGACTCCCTGTTTTCACTGTTCAGTTCAGTAACAGACTGACTTGCATACTGGTCTCATTGTCTTTATATCACTCAAATCAGTCTCAGGCTCAAGTCTCCTCTGAAAGACTCCTGCTTTTGGGTACCCAAAGCTGGAAACAAAATCTGCAGCTTTTTATTTCATTTACTTTTGAATTTGTTTATTGGTGTTTTTGAAGCAATGAAAAAATTCCTTTCACATTTTGTTAGGTAATTTTGAAGCAGGATTAAAAAAAAAATACACCAAAATTGGTTAGACTAAATTTTGCTTCATTTAGTCTGAACTATTTTACAATGGCATCACTGTCACAGGATACATGGTCAGAGGTTTGGAAAGATCCTACCAGGATGCGATAAACTCAACACTGAAAATTCAAAGTATGCCAACTGATTATTCCCTTTTAAAAAATAAAATCTCAAATCTTTTGTGACACAGGAGGTGAAGGAGATTTCAAGAAAGTAGTTCTTCCCCTGTCAATTTTTTCCCTAAAAGAGACTTTCCAAGGTCATACAAACCAGCAAGAAGCCTACAAGTACTCCCAAAGATAATTTCATAAGCAACAAACCAATTACAAAGAAATCCCATTGATAATGAGTCTTCATAAATCCCACCAAGCAGGGTTATCACTATGACTTTTCTCTAAGGTCAGATAGCAAAATAGTTTATTGTATTTTCTGTGATGTTGGTTGGATCTCTCTCTCAATGCCTAGCAGATTACAGTCTGACCCAGATCATACTAGTCTAGGAGATACACAAATTACATTTATTTTACCATCTCTTCCTGAACTATCCCTAAAGCAGAGAGAGGAAAGGCTGGCAGGGAGCCTGCAGTAGTTCCTGCTGTGGAAATGGGCCCAAGGACTCTTGTGCCTCTTTGTCACCTTCACAAACTGGTTCCCAGCCACTAGCTGTGGCCCCCACAGCTCTGGAGGCAGGACTAGCACTTCTGACAGGTCCCCACAGCTCCAGGGACAGGAAGCAGCACCTCTCAGGCTGGGTCCTGGCACCATCTTCCTCCCATCAGCATCTGCTCACCTAAGGTGATGGTCTTGTCCCTCACATCCCACAGGCCATGGCTTCGCTCCTCTTCCTGTCACGGGGCAAGGCAGAGGTGCATGCCCATCCCGTTGGATGCAGCAAGGTAGCATTTGACTCACCTTGATTCCCCAGGGGCATCCTGGAACCCGTGCATGGAGCTGAAGCCTCTTTCTGACCACCACTTTGCTGGGCTATGGTGCTGCTCAGTCACACCACAGAGAAAAATGTGGTGAATTTTGCTCACGTTCAGCCCACTCTGCAAGGGCCACATGAGCCCCAAGATGCTGTGAGCCATCTTGCTGCTGTGGGCCCCACTCTGTGTCCCCTGAGCTGTCCTTTGATGCAAGGACAGCTTGATTAGGGACTTATATATACAGCTGGGGAGGATGGGGGGGAAGGAAAGAAAAAAAAAGAAAAGAGTAGGACAGCCTCTCTGGGGGTGGAGGGAGGAAGGAGGGAGGGGAAGCAGGAAGGAAGGATGAGCAAAGGAATTGTGCTTGGATCTTGCTGCAGTCCAGCCCATCAGGGCATGGGAATTGGTTGAAGCACAGGAACATGTGAAACATCACCTCCACATGCCAGTTTCCGAGCAATGCTCACTTTGTTCTCCTTACAGACTTCCCTTTTAGGAGCCAGAACTAAATCCAATTTCAGGAGAAATATTCATTGTGATGTCTAATCATACAAGGAGTTTCAAGTTGAGGGCTGAATGAACAGAGAGGCAGGAGTGCCGATGACTGCTGCCTTGAGGAGAGGGGCACACAGTTCCTACAGCAATGGAGTGAAAGCAAGACATGAATTCTGCTCTTGACAAGATGGCATCCAGCCACATCATTGCCTTACCCAATACAGCAGGCTCCCATCTCTAAAATGTGAATATTCACTTAGTTCACATGATGATGATGAGAAACAGCCATGCTTAGCTCATTTGCTAAACTCTCTGCGGAAAACTACCATAAAGGTGCAGATAACTGTCATTCATTTCATGCTAACTGATAATCCATGCTACTAAGCTTTGAAGCCTTGCAGAAGAAAACTCCTAATTTATTTCCAGAAACACGGTCACTGGTTTAGTCTACCCTCCTCTACAGGGTGAATCAATATGAATTCGAGGGCCAAAAATACAACAGCAAAGACTGTTTCAGTTCCTAGTTTCTGTGGAGTTAGGGAACAGCTCTCACCTCAAGAGCCTGAATGGTTTCTTCCACCAAATTAACAGCTCACCATTTGGTAGGATGTCTGCTTTAATCAAGTTTTTTTAAATGCAGTAACATATTGGTAACCAGTATAAGCAAAAAAATGTTGATACTGGACTCTCTAATGAAGCTGTACAGGGGAAAAACTACAGCATAAGATAGAAAATGCCTGCCTCAACACACACAGTGGATTCATAGTTCTGAAGATAACCAGAAAGTTTTGGCTTTTTGCCCCAAAATGAAAATTTTCCACCCAAAGCTTTCAGGTTGGAAAGGGATGTTTAACTTTCTGAAAAAAGCATGAGACATTAAGGAATGCAAGTATTTTCCATAAGCCAGGAGATAAATGTATTCTTCAGTTCAAAGACAAGTGTTCAAGCATTCAAACAACACCCCTCAGACAGCTCCAGTGGAGACATTCATGGGCAATGCATAAAGGATTAAAAACAAACAAAAAAATTTCTCAGGTCAACTTTTCCAGGTGGTTTGCTCTCTCCTACAAGCTGCCCCAAATGCTTCAGACTTCAAAGCCAATTTCTTGAGCTCCATCTCACCCCCAAACTTAAAACCACTCTGTGCAGCCTCTGCAGCTGAGAGACTCTGGCCAGATTTACCTTTGCTTTTCAGCCACTACAGAGATGCAGCAGACAGCCCAGTTCTGTCTCTCAGCCATTTCCATGGAAAGAAAGCAAGGCTTGCCATGAGAGACACAAGGAAAGGGGCCACAGCACATATAAACCACAAAGCATCTTATCTCTCCAGCAAACCTTGAGTTGAGAGAGATACATTAGATATATGCACAGCAGTTTCCACAGCAAGGACATTTGTGTGTTTGTCTGGCATTGACTCTTTTCTCTGTCAGGAACTCAGAGCACAGCAAGTGACAGGTCAATGTCACCTGATGGAAGAGAGGCCAATGCAGAGAGGGAAGTCAGGGAGATGAGGTGCAGCAAAGGGGACAACTGCTCCCTGGTGAAAGCAAAACAATTCTGCTGGGGCAGGAGAGAATCAGGCCCTTACAGATTTTGGATAGTCTGTTTTAAGGTCTTAGAAATACTGAGAAAGGGCAGAAGCAAGATCTCCTTTCCAAAGTAAATCATTGTTCATTTAGCCAAGGCCACAAAAATAGAAAGCTTTGCAAATAACTACCCATCCCACAAAAAAACAAACCAGCCAACAAAAAACCCAAATCAAACAACCAACTAAACCAAGAAAAAATACCATTGTTTTGGAAAAAAAAAAAAACCAAAACCCCTCAAAATTTTGCTTCACAGGTCAACACATATTTTATGAGCAGCCCAGACAGAGCTGAAGAGAACCCTTAGCTCTGTTTCAAATATGGTTTGGCAGAAACCTACTTCCCAGCAGTGCACACAGGCATATTGCCTCCCACCTCCCCAGCTTCTTGCCAGCAGGCCACACTGTCAGTGCAGTGTCTATGCCTACACATCCAGTCATGTGTTGGCACATG
>JANPWX010016660.1:26776-55865 GCA_024734555.1 Trochalopteron elliotii
GAAGGAAGTTATAGCAGATGATAGAATGTATATTTTCTATAACCCTGTGAGTATAAAAAGTAACCTTGATTCCCGGACTGGGACGAGCGTTCACCAAATACCAGGACATGCTTTGTATACAAACTAACATCTCGATTTACACCAAAAAGGAGGGTGGCTTGCCAAGATGTAGCTCCTTGAGCTAATCAAATCTTGGGCACCCAGACCATCAACCCACCATCAACCCACCATCAACCCACCATCAACACATCGACACCCATTTCGAGGGTGGACCCTGCATTTGACGACATCATCATCTCAAAAGAAGATTCCCGGAAAATTCTTTCAGACGCAGCCCAGCACTGGGAAATCTGTTCAAGGTTCATCATCAAGTGAAAAGACTAGGTTTGAATTTGAAAAACACAATACCTCTGCTGCCGGGAGGCACAAAATACAGTATAAGAACTCAGACTCAAACCCCAGCAAATCGTGGAACAGTGCGAGATAGCAACCCTGCTGTCAGTCGGCTGTTCCACCCAACATTCGAATGTTGTTCCCTGTGGCTGTCCCAAATAGATTTAAAATGGAAAAATAAAACTTATTATTTTTCTGTTCGATTGGCTAGTTGATCATTTATAACAGGGTGGTGGTGGATTTTTTTTTAACATGGTCCTGTACAGAAAGCAGCCTTCAGCCTTTAATGCTTTACACTTCCATTTCTTCAAAGACAAACTGAATATAGATAAACCTAAATGGAGAATTACTAAGCCTCAAGCCTGTAAGGTAATGTCCATTGAGAAGCAAGGGCACTAGAAACAGCAAGAACAGGATCAACCTTTCCAGACCAGTGCAACCTTCAATTGAAGGCTGCTGTAGCATTAAAGGAGACATCCAATTCCTCCAGTGCTCAGGTTTTTTGAATCCTGGCAGGAAGGAACAAAAAAAAAGACTCACCTGTAGAAACTGAATCCAAGCCATGCCTAGTGGGGATTGCAGAAGCCTCTATTGCTCCACACTTCGTGTTTTGTTTATAGAAAAGTTCAGGTCTCTTCCCCAGCACCAGATCTCTGATCACTAACACGTTCCAATGAAATCTCCACCTTATTCTGTAGTGCAGCAACGATTAGGCAGAGGTTCTGTGAGGTCCCTCTTCACAACCACAAAGAAAGCAGCTGCAAATAAAGATCACACAGTTCATTAGCAGAAAGGTGGCAGCAGCCACTCTTCCATTCTGGAACCCATCCTGAGATGCTGGGAAATGGGTAGAGACAGCCACAGCAAGGCAGCTGTGAAGCAAATTGTGCCAGAATCCCCAGTACAGGCTGATGGCAGCACAGACTTGGCAGGGTTTCCATGCAAGCAGCAGCACCAAGGCCCAGCCACCCTCTCCAGGCTAACCTGGATGTACACAGGCCTGGGCTTGGCACAGCAGGAGCTCACCCACAGCAGCTCCATCCCCTCCATCTGGCCAGTCCATTTGCAAGCTGAACATTTATACTCAGTGCCTCCACAAAGTGTTAATTCCAGTACTGGCTCCAGCTAGACAGCTGGGGGTGCTGGGGAGGGGAAATGGTTGTTACTGAAGCAGTTCCTTTTCAGAGTGCAAGTAAGATCTTGTTTGCGAGAGAGCTCCCAGGCTGACCTCTGGGCACCACAAGGCAGATCTGCTCAGCTACGAGACACAGCACTGGACTTAAAGCAAACCTTAAGTAACCAGTCAGACACAATCTGCTGAATTTCTCTGAACTTTATTGGCACTTCAGGAAGAACAAGGTATGGATTTTAACAACTCCTCTGAACAGGAAAAACATCTTAATCAAGGTTCTCTCTGCAGATATTAATTACTCCACAATCTTAAGGAATTGATGTTGTATTATAATCCAGTAAAACAACTGGTCAAAAAGCTTCAACATAATTTACAGCAACAAAAAATAAAACAAGAAAAAATAAGCCAGGCAACATGTGATAAAGTACTTCCCTTCCCCCACCCCCAAGAGGAGTAGTAGTTATCCAATTAAACTGGAACATGAAGAGGAAGAACAATTCACTGTATTCTAACAAATAAAAACTGTGTCTACAAATCTCACCATAATACTGAAAGCTTCTTGCATTAGTTTTCTTGCAAAATATCATCTTTAAAATACAGTATACATTTCCAAGGGAAGGAGGACCATAAACACACCCTCCATCCCTTGACTAATATTTTCTAATTGTGCATAGCTAGAAATATTGAAATCAAATATCATTAGATACCACTGGAATATAATACTGGTTAAAAAGAAGGCAGGGCTGAAACAACTACAAAGAGTTAGGCGGACTCACTGGCACAAGCCGTTCTATTCCTTTATTGGACCATGTGGAATTAGAACGTTTAAAAAACCATATAAACAGAAGTCATGCCAACATCATAATACGTGAGAGCTCAGCAGCGTTGTGTGACCCATCAAAGCAGAAAAGGTTTACTGGTTTATTATTTGAACACATATTCCAGGCACCATACATCAGCTTGTTAGGAAATTATTAAAATATTAGATAGGCTTTTCTCCCCTCAAATGCATCAATAGTTGCCATGGACAGAGCAGAAGTGCTGAGAACCAGCTTTCAAGCACCAAAACAGAAGTTTAAAGGTTGTCTGTTCCCCAGTAACGAGACTCATGCAAAGCCAATGCCAATCACCTGCAGTACAGACATACACAAATACATTCTGACAAATTTAACCGCAATCTTTTATTTGTGACTTTCATGGTACTGAGGCATATTTTTCTTGGCCAACAAAAAGCTTGCCCTGTCATGTGCCCCCCAAAAGCACTCTGTGTCCAGGGGAGAGAAGGGGGCTCCCACATGACACACCTGGATGTTTAAGAGCATAGGTTGGCATGTTGCTTCTAACACAGGTTGGCTGGTATTTGTATGAATCTCCACACAGACTTGCATTGCTTTCAGAAAATAAAGTAACACAGAACTGGTGAGGTTGTTTCCAGCCACTCAAGGAATTCTTGGGGAAATACTGCAGTTTGTTAACACTATCATGAACATTTATTTTTTGGCACAGTCCCCCTTTGCCCTTTTTCATCCACCAGGGAGCTGAAAATGCTCCAGTTTTCAGATGTTTTCCTTCTATCACCATTACCAGTAACATCATACAAAGGGAGAATCAACAAAACCGAGCAAGTCACAAAATTTGGAATTATGCTAAGCAAGAAAATAAATCCCAGGCTAGCCTAATGACTTCCTATAGGGACAGGCTTATCCAAGGAGGACAAAACAAAGGAGGACTTCACTTTAGGTGGAACCCATTTTTAAGATGACTCTCCTGAAGGTTAACAGTTCCTTTTATGAGGGATCAAGGCAACATCCAATTCAACCCTGAGCATACATGGCTATTTCCTCCACAGAAATGGCAGGGAGGATTCTGGGTAGCTACAGGATACAGGAGGTGACAGTTATTACAATAACTGGCACAAGCAGCTCTCAGGACCAGTCTCACAACCATTTGTATCCCATTTCTAAGAGAAAGCCTTCTGTTCTCAAAGCTACAAAAGGCCAAAGCATCCTTCTGGGGAAGGAAAAGCACATGAGCCAGGGATGTGGCAGACTGCTAGTGAGGATTAAGAAAGTAATTGGACAAGGATCTTCTCCCCTCAAATGCTGCTTGAAGCCAAGAAAACAGATGCAGTCTTGTACATGACCCAGATATGGGAGCAGTTTTTGGTCCCCAACTGCTGATCACTTTTTATGATTGTATCTAGTTTAAACTAAAGATATCTGAACTACAGTAGATCTATACACAGTTATAAGGCACCAACAACTATGTGCTAAAAAGGTCTCTTATGGAAAAACCTGAAATCTTGTTCATGCAACTAGAAAAGTATCTGTTCAGCAAGGGAAAATATAGCTACAGTAATTTTTAGTCTTTTACATTTCTACCTCCCATTTCAGGTTTTCATTGGCAAAACTAAAAAGGAAGGCAGTGTACTTTAGCTATCTCTGCCTCACTGGTTACATTGAAGTCAGACAAATGATAGTGAACAAAGCCATTGACCAGAGACAAAACCTCTGGAAAGCAGGGAATTCAAGGCTCCAATCCACACTGTATCAGTGGAAATACTCCAAAGGCCTTCTCATGATTAGGAAATTCAAAGCTCCATCATTAAACAACAAAAGGTAACACCAGCAGGAACACCACAGAATATGGTCTGCTTATTTTTGTAGGACAAAAACCTTGGTCTTTTAGAGAGAAAGTCCATATTTTACCTTCAATCCTTCTTCCTAAGCTTCAGTCTCCCATTTTTAACTACATGGTTCAGACTCTGGGTTAAGCCAGAAATTCAGACCCTGGCTACTAAGCTTAATCCTGAAGCTTGCACAGGTTAGTAGGAAGGCAGAGTGTCAGACTGTCAGCTCTTGACTGTATATAACACAGTACAAGTATCTGCTGGTCTCCCCACACAACAGGAGAAGACAGCAACACAGCTGTTGGGGAAGATGAATCAGGGAAACATTATAAATATGATTGCTTAGCAAAAGATTCTGAAAATATGAAACCTATAATCGAAATAGAAATGAAAGCTTGCTTTGAGTTGTAGGATACTGAGCCTTAGTTACTATGTAACCTGAAAACAATAGTCTAGCCAGCTGAAGGAGAATCCCTCTTGATTGAACAATACCCTTCTGCTGGCTAAGGAATCCAAAGGTCAATGTAGCAGAAGAGAATAGTCTAAAGAGTAGTTTTTAGAGTTTAAAATATAAAACAGTATGGTAATGTAGTAGTTCTTATAGGCTATATGTAGATTCTATAGGGTTTTGTGTCATGTACTGGTTGGTTAGTGTAAATTAGAATATTCAACACAAAAGGAGATATAATGTATTGTAACAAAGACCTCACTCTCTCTGACTCTCCTCTCTGATGCTCTCTCTCTAGCTCTCTTGCCCCTGCGCTTCAACCCCTGCCACCTCTCTCTGGCTCTCTTGCTTTCTCCCCTCTTACTTCTTACCCTCTTGTTCTCTCTCTCCACCACTCTTTGGGACTTCCCTTCAGCCGAGGCTGGTAGCTGAAGGCAAGGCCCTTTTTACCCACGACCCTTGCAATAAAACCACGTGTTCTAGAATGTCTCAAGTTGTCAGAGTTCCCTCTCCCTGCCGTCCACGGATGCTCCTACACACAGCCACCTCACTGGGCAAACCCAACACACTAACACTTTACCCCAAGCCAAACAACTTCAGATTTGCCCCAATACATGTTTGCTTTCCCAAGCCACAACAGGCAGACATAATTACTATTCTTTCTTCTGTCACTTAACTCCAGCATTTGCCCAAAACTTGATAAATAAGACCATGGTCACTCTTCTGTAGTGGTTCCAGCATAGCACGATTATGAGTGAATGATGGGAGAGGATGGGAAAGAGGGGAGAAGACAGTGCAGGGCAACAGGTTCAGGGGAGAGTTTACATGGATTCAAACTCATCAATGCGCTGCTTGGTGTTACCCTGCCGAATCTGGCGGAGGGTCTTGTACTTGTCTCGGCCCAGGCGCATGTTCTCAGCATGGATCATATCATTTGCTGTCTTCTTGGTTTCATCCCGAGCGTTTGCCAGCTCTGAGGAAAGAGCCTTTGGAGTAGGAGAAAGACAGCAACAGGTTAGTACATGCCAGAGACTCAAAGCTGGACAAAGAGATTTCCTGCTGATCCTCTTAAAGATTCAGTATCTATAGAGACAGGAAACAGACAAGTCCCAGTGTATTCTTCTGGGCAACCTGCTCTAGCTGACCTTGCTTGAGCAAGGAAGTGGGATTAGATGATCTCATGGAGGCCCCTCCAACCTAAAAAGATCTATGATTTTGTGGAAGTTGTTAATATTTCTCCCTAATATTTGAAGGTAGAAAACATCAGGCAATCTGTCACCTATTTATCTTCATCTAGCACAGTTAAGAAAGATTGTCTCCAATCTCTGTACTTTAAAAGAACGACCATGTGGAGGGATCCCTGAAGACAGCAGGAGCATCTTGCAGAATGTGAGGAATTACTAGCTTTCCACCAGAAAAGAAACTTGCTGCAGAAGATAAAATGCACCTCTACCCCTCTGTGTGTAACCATCACAGTACAATGCAGAATGAGCAAACCCTGGTGCAAGTCAGGCAGCACAACTAAATGCTTGGAATTGAACACCAGAACACTGGAGTTCTTCACAAGATGGTGCAGTAGTGCTGTCTCTGTGCTGAGCCCTAGTGGCTCCCGGGTTTTGCAATGCAGTTTTGCAATGCAACCCAGACTCGACAGTTAGAGACAGCTTCTGGATAAGAATCAGACCAAGTTCTTCAATTCATTGCAGCCAGGGCTATGAACAGCTGTCAGGTGGTTGGCAATACTCACAGAAAGCACACTACATCTGACAGATGCTACTTGCTGGCACTGCTTCAAAATGCTTCACTGCTTCCAGTAAAATGGAAGTCAAGTGCCAGGAGACAAGATCTGCCTCTCTACTCAATGGTTAAGCAGCTATCTGGCAAGATCATGATCATCTCTCTTCCCTGCTTCGCTTCTCATTTTTTAAATAACAGTAATACCTTCCAGCTGCAAGAAATGTTGAGAAAAGTAGAAGCAGCACCCACACACACACACTGCTGCCAGCTTCTTACCTTCAAGTGTTTCTGGACCCGCTCATTCTTCTCTGCTTCAGTGGTGCGCTCCTCCTCACTGCGGTCCTTGATGGTGGCCTCTGACCGTAACTCAGCACTGGCTTCTGCTGCATTCTCATCCTGCTCATCATCATGCTCGTTCTCAGAGTGCATAGGTTCAGTGACATGAGGGGTGCTCATGGCAGTCTTCAACTCCTCTTTGGTCTTCTCTAGGTCCTCCTGCACCCTCTGTGCCTGCAGTAGGATATGCCACAGTGAGTCAGTCAGTATAATCCTGAGTGCCTGAGACTTCTCACAGAAGCACCACTTGGTGCTTGTTACAGGAAACCTTGCACCTCTGAAGGGGTATATTCCAAAACTACTCAGCCACCCCCATTTGCAAAATTTTCTGCTGTATAACACTTCAGAGATTTGAAGAATGGTTACTGTTAATGGAAAATGGGCTACAGGTCTAATTACTCAAAAATTGCTACATGGAGTTAGAATAAGTCACCCATTCCATGGAGAAAACCAAAGCTGCGTATTTACAACAGCCTCAAGCTTGCAAGCATTGAGTCTAGTGTGGAATCCAGTGCAGTAGTTTAGGTTACAGCCCAGAACAAAGAGCAACTCCACAAAAAGTATGCCATTTGCTCAGATTCTGCTTTACCTTATGCTGCCACTCCTGCGCCTCGCTCTCCTTCTTCTGCCTGGCCAGCTCCAGCTGTGTGATCCTAGCTGTGAGTTCTGCCATCTCAGCAGCCTGCAGAAGAAAGGCTTTTAGTGGAAACAAAACCCAAGGTACTTGCTAAATGAGGCATTTACTTCAAGTCCTGAGTGAAAACACATATTTTCAGTAAGAAGAAAGCCTTCCTGTTAACTTCAGTTCTACCAATACCTCCATGATGAAAGAGGAAAGGAAGCCAAAAAGGTTTTGAGTTTCATTGTGGGTTGGGGTTTTGTTTGGTTGTTGGATTGGTTCTTTTTCCTTCTCCCCAAAACAGAGCTACAAAACTCAGTTCTTTGAATCCGAACCAGGGAAAGCAACACTTTATCATTATCACATACAAAAAAAGGCAAAAAGCAATACAAATCTAGTGTACAAATACACTTGTATTTACATATATTTTCATCTACTTGAGGATAAAAATTAAAGAACCTATGAATATAGTGCTTCCTCACTATATTCATATCCTGGTTTGCTTCAAAAGCTTAGATGTTTCCCCTTTCACTATTTCCCCTAATTGATTTTCAGTTCACCAACTTACCAACTGTTCCTGGGTCTTTTGTTGATCATGGGATGCTCTCAATAGGGCCTCCTTTGCCTCTTCTGCTTCTCTACGTTCCTTAGCCAGTTTCTCTGCTTCCTCCTGAGCTCGTTTTCTCTCCTGTTCTAGCTCCAGAGCTCTGCGAGTCTGTTCTTCCAATTCTGAAAAATAGGGGAGCACATTTCAGGATAGATAAGTAAAGAACAGCAGTAGAAGAGGAAAGTCTGTTTGGATAAGGGTTTTCCTTTAGAGGGACAGGTAAAGGAAGAACACAAGCAACTGTCCCCTTTCCTCTCCTTTACATTTTACCTGGAGCTGTAAGACTAAAAGTCAGGCCCACCCCTAATGGATTTGTGGGGAAGCACCCATCCCAAAATTACATACACCTAAGGGCAGAGAAGCATCCAATATTTTGCTTGGGCAACACCACACTAACTCTAGCCAAGCAATTAGATATTAAATCACCACAGCAATGGCTGGTGTGACACCTGCTACACTTTTTGACTCCTTCCTCTACAGATATGCTGTGATAAAGCTTCCAGCCAGCACAGGAACAATGGCAAGGTACTTCCACTGCCAAGAGAGACACCTTGGCTGTTACCCATTTCTTTAATGCAAATCTTTTTTCAGCAACTGCATATGGAGGGCTTACATTCAGCTTCAGGAGGCTAAACCAGGGCCCTAACGCAAGTTAGCACACAGCACTGGAGAGACAAAATACTCAGAGATGCTCATAGCTTTACTATTTGAACCCTTCTCACTCACACTATTCATCATCATCAAAAGAAACACTGAAAGATTTCCTATTACCTTGCTGAGCTTTCTTGGTTTGCTCCTCAATTTGCTTGAGTCTCTCCATCAGCTCCTCCTTCTCACGCTCAATCTTCTCCTTCTCCTTTTCTGCCAACTCTCTCTTCTTCTTCTCATTCTCCAGCAGGGCTCTGATGGAAGGAAGTCACAATGTAATTTCAAACCAACTATCACCCAGATTGGAGCACTTCCTAGTAAATACATAGAAAGAGCACATACAAGATGTGCCCTACAGCACTCAGATAATGAGTATTTACTCCAGATGTACCCCTTTATAGAAGTGCAAAAATAAAAAGCTCTGCTGGCATTCATCTCAATGACAAGTTCATAATAGCAATGTTATAAGGGAAATCTCCACATTTCAAGGTCTGTATTAGTCCCATCAAATGGACAGGCAAATCTTTAAGTCCAAGAAAGTAATGGGGAGTCACATTTGTGATGAGTACCATTACTACCAACCCATTAGACCTGCTGAAACAGAAAGCAACCTGCTCTATTTTTGGCTCAAGCAGATTAAGGTGCTGCCAGCCATTTATCTAGCACATGATGCTACTTATGCAGTGATTAGTCACACCCAGGTTACTCAGAACCCCACCAACCTCTCCATCTGTTTCTGATGTTTCTCTTCCCGAGCCTGTGCCTTCATCTGCTGCACCTCGATGGTGTCTGGTTTACGTCTGCGCATGTAGAGCTCATGGTTCCCCATGCAAAGTGCCAGGATCCGTTTGTTAATCCGTAACCAAGGGGCATAGAATACAAAGTCCTTGGGACAAGAAAAAGGCAGCATTAGACCTGTTCTTTCAGCATAAGAAGCACTCTTGTGTATGCAATATGCTCCCAAGACCCCAGGCTTTTTAGAGTTGCTAGCCAGCTTTTCCTAATAATGTCTAATTCATTAGTGGTGGCAGTTAGACACCTCTTTCTGGAATGGATTTCAACCTGACAAACACACCCAGGGCAGAAGCACCCAGTGTGCCATTCCAGTGTTCTGGGTTTCACTGTAACACACCCCTAGCACCAAGCACACAGTGTCTCAGCATCACCATTTCATTACAAACACCAGCAGGGCTGGTTTACCAGGCACACCAAGTTGCTGGCTTCTCCCACCTTCCTTCCCACTTCAATAATCTGTACAATAGCCTGGCCAGCCACATTGAATGTAATGTCTTGGCTTATGCCAGAAAGGGTGTTAAATGTTACAATCAATGGAAAATAACTTTGTTCTGTTAAAAAGGAGCAACAGCAGCAGGGAAATGCTTTCAAGCAGCAATGGAACAAGAATGACCAGAAGAACAGAAGGTACTGGCTAGCAGTGGAAATTATTAGGCCTTAAAGATGAAAGCAATTACATTCAATATAAATTTGCAAGGAAAAAAACTTCCAGCCTACCCTACAAAATGACCTAAAGCTTCTGGTTTAAGTAAGGTGAAAACCTGCAAAAGATCATCTCACACTATTAAAGCCAACAGGTTGCAAAGGAAGCATCCACAGCTAACAGAGGTACCTCAGATCCCTAACTGTATTATCAGAGAATCAGAACAGTCTTAGGAGAATCAGAAACAAGCAAAGAGCTACTCCCTGCCACTGACCTTAAAAGCTTAAGCTTATCCTAAATTTCTACCCTCTTAGCCAGAAAAAAATCATAACTATCACTTGACTGCCCTGAACAGGTCTCCATGCTTACATCAGCATTAATGCTATTGATGAAAAGATTCTGAGCAAAAAAAACCCAAAAAGCCCCCAAAATCAAACCCACAGAAATCATTCAGCTAAGAAGCTGAAAGTTTAATAGCTTAATATGAATCTTGGTTCTTACTGGTGCTTTCTTGTCAATAGGCTTAATAACAAATTTCTTGTCATTGAATGAGATATTTCTGATCTCACTCCATGGGAATCCAATTTTCGGTGTTAGCCTGCAGAAATGGGAAGCAAAAAGAAATATGAGAGCCCAAAGTCATTCCAAATTCTTGACTTAGAATATAAAGCTCAAAATTACACCAAATCCACCCTAGTGTTTCAGTGCTCTTATGGTAGTTGAAATCAGCAGACAAAATTAGTCACACAGATGAAATATAAACATAAGAAGCAGTTTTTCAATCCCACTTTTTTTGGTTTTTTAAATGAAAAACAGAACTGGAGAATGCATCTATAGCAGGAAGACTAGGGATACAAGTGAAACTACCTTGAAAAGATTTGCCAATTTCTTGTATTTGTTGGTCCAAAGAAGCACATTTTATGGATTATTCTGGCAATGTCAAAAACACAGCCAAGAATGATACAGAAATTGTGGAGTTTAGTTAAAGATTTGAATTCCAGGAGAGATTGATTTTGAATGACTTTATATTAGAAAAGAGCTGAAGGCAATGATGAAGAGAGAGGGGTTTATTACCTATCATTCTGCTCATAAATGTTGAGTCCAAGAGCATCTACACCTAGCCAGAGCTCAGAGCCTTTCTTGTTTTTAATGCTGAAGTAGTTCACACCGTACATTTCCAGATCCTGTGCAATTTTCAGGTACTCCAAGACAGCATCGTCTCTGCAGCATGTAAAAAGAAAGCAGATAGTCTTTTTTGAGTCTTTAAGCCATTAGAGCAAGAAGGTACTATCTTCCCATGTGGACAGAGCAGCAACAAGCTGGCAAAGGTTCTAAGCATCATCCTAGTAGATAATTACAAAATCTGCAAAGTCAGTCTTTTTTTACTAAGAACAGCCAGCTGATATGGACCAGCAAGAGCAGAGGCACGTGAACCTAGTTACTCTGAGAAAAATAACCTGAAGAATGCTAACTTATCCTGAAGCAAGTCACAGATTTTTGTATGCATTCGTACATTACACACTAACACTACTTTAAATACAGCAGTTTCACACTGCATCAGTTACCTGATCATTCCTCGATGTTCCTCATGCCACACCTGGATCCTCTCCTCCCACTGGTCCTTGTTAAGCTTGTGCTGCTCCAAAACCCTAGAAAGAGTATACATGGGATGTTTAAAACCAAGCATTACAAATATGCACACACACACAATCACATCACTATAATAATGCTTCATTGAATACTCCATTGGCATCAGAGTTCCCCCACAAAAATATTCCAAGAAATACAGTTTTATTAAAAGGCTAGATAGAGACACAATGGTCAGTATTCAGACTTCTAACAAATGACGAATTTTATTCAGTTTTGCTTCTCCTTGTAGCATATTTTGTTTTGGAGCTTCTCTCACTACTTCTGATTAGAGTTTCAGAGTAGCAATAGGAAGTTTAAGCTCTTAATTAACTGAATACTAATCTAAATGCTCAAAGTGGCACAAGGCTATATTTTATTCTGAGCATTGCAATCAAAACACCCCCTACAGTTAAAAAAATTTTAAAAAATCACAAACCCTTGAAGACAGAGAATGTCTAAGGCTATCCAGGTTCACTTGCCTTTGTGGGAGCAGTTTATCACTAGCAAGGTAGCCAGATTTGTGCACATCTTTGTTGAAATCTCCATATTTGGACTGGACAGCGTAAGAAGCCAGAAGGACAGCTGTTTCTGGAGGACAGTAAATGTCATCATTCAGAATTGCCTCCTTCACTTGGAGAAAGAAAAGGCGCTGTGTGATGTCCTGGATCAGCTCTTCTGCCACATCCTCTGGGTAGAACTTGGCACGGAATTTGAAAAGCAGGGGGCTTTCTTTACGTACATCCTGTGCTGTTACCTGGAACAGAGTTAGCAGATTTTAGAGCCTATATACCAAGTGAAGGGGAGCAGTTTACAAACAGGAAGGCAAGCATGCACTAGAAAAAAAATTCTCCTTTCCGATGCAGAAGAGAGTGGGCAGAAAAGCAAGGATTTTCAATTACTTACTGCTAAATACCTCATCACTTCTCCCCACTGGACTTACACAAGCCAGTAGTTGACCAGCTAAATTACTTTCCAGGTTTCTCCCCAACCAAGATGCTCACATGAGCACATCAGCATTTTACCAGGAAGGGTAACAGATCTGGCCTGGTAACAAACAGGTAGATGCAGGACCAGGTCAGATAGCACAACTCCTCACACCCTGGGGAGGGAGTGTATGGACACACCACCAACTCACTGATCTTGCAGTACTTGAGGTGCATGGATAGGCAAGAACAGATCCCTGACAGAAGTATGGAGACTGAATTTGCCCCTGCACTCTCAGAGAAGGGAACAAGGACAAGCAAAATCTTGCAGTAAACATACCTTTTTGTTCAATTTTAGCCATGTTGAGAAACCCTTGGTGTCTTGATACTGAAGTCCAAAAAACCAGACCTCTCGCAAACCAATTGTCTTGACAACCTGAAAGAAAGGTTTTTATTAGCAAGATCCCCAGATGGATTGAACTTACCAGTGGCTGAGAATGTGTTAGAGGTAAGTTCAAAGACAGACGGTGCCCTGACCACCTGCCTCTCCTGCTGCAGTGCACAGAAAGATGATTGGGCATCTAAGAGGTCTTAAGTGGATGCGTGTAATATTCTTTTTTCTCCTTCAGCTCTTTAAAGCTTGTTGCTATTTATAAACAACGGCTGGGACATTATTTTTTTCATCTACTTATAAGCCAACATGTATAGCCAAAATACAATGCAACAGCTCCGACAGGTTTAGTAACTGCCAGGAATGAGGAACACAGCTCCATTTTCAGGTACACCCCACACTTATCATGCAAATGTACTATTCCTGGGCAAGTCATGAATCACCCTGCTAGGCTGTGCTACTTTAAGATTTGTTTCTACTCCACTGATAGGTATTTCATACTGACAGGCCTTTCATACAGCTCTTTACTGAGCAGCAGCATTAAGAGGAAGTGCAGAGGCTAAATCCATATGCTATCCCTTGTGCCAGGACAAAGAGCCAGCACAGACATTAACTACACCATTATGTAAGCTCTCTCTGTAGTTACTTCCCAAGCACACCAGGCATGCTATGTAAATAAGAATTAAGAAGGTTTTAAAGACAAGTCTCTTGTTGTGACAAGAGACAAGAGCCTCGAGCCTCATGGTGGGGCAGCAAGACTACTGCAGTACAGTGCCATTTGGTTAAAAGGAGGGAGAAGTTTCTCCAAAGCCTGAATGCTATCAAGACATCTCCCTTTGTGCCCTGAAAAGCCTGGGACATGCCACAGGGTGCAGCAAGTCTACACAGTGAACCTCCCCCACATCCCTCCTGAAGACCCAGGAGTTAGTCTCATACTGGCAAACAAGGCACCTACTGCTCACCTCCATTACTAGACAAGAAAGGGGAAGGAAGAAGACATCTGTCTTCAGGTTGACATGGTTCCTAAAGTACAACACTGTCAGCTGTTTTCACATACCATTCAACTCGGGCTTGCTCAGAGCTTCCCCCTTTCAAAGGGACTAACATAGATGCAGAGACTGAGACTTGCCCTGTGAAAACCAGCTGTCAGGTCAGTTGATTATAATTTTGTACTCCCTGAAGGCACACTCTGTTCCCTTCTGATGTGGTCTCTACTTTGGCAAGATACAACACCAAAGACATAGGTTCCCCACAAACACATCACTAATTAGATTGTTTAGGGCCTGGATCAGACATTTCTTCTGGGCTTTCAAAAGTGCCATTAGGGCCTTTGTTCCTTTCAGGCAGAAAAACCAAATGCAGTTTTCAGCAGAGGCCATTGGTGGCACACGCAGAGACAAAACCTACACTAGGTCATGTAGTCTATGTTCATCGTTCCACTGGGGTTCCTGAAATTATTCAGCCTGTCCTTGCTTGAACATGAACTGGAGGAGCTGGGCTAGAGCCCCTGCAGATTCAGGGGAATGTAGGTCCCTTGTGCATCATGCAGCAGGATGTGCACAGCTAAGGAGGCTTTTGGAGAATGTAATAGATGTGATCATAAATTCGTGCAATTCAACGTAGAAGTTATAGTAGATGATAGAATGTATATTTTCTGTAACCCTGTGAGTATAAAAAGTAACCTTGATTCCCGGAATGGGACGGGCGTTCTCAAAATACCAGGACATGCTTTGTATACAAACTAACATCTCGATTTACACCAGAAAGGAGGGTGGCTTGCCAGGATGTAGCTCCTTGAGCTAATCAGATCTTGGGCACCCGGACCATCAACCCACCATCAACACATCGACACCCATCTCAAGGGTGGACCCTGAATTTGACGACATCATCATCCCAAAAGAAGATTCCCGGAAAATCCTTTCAAACTCGGCCCAGCACCGGGAAATCTGTTCAGGATTCATCATCAAGTGAAAGACTGGGTTTGAATTTGAAAAACACAATACCTCTGCTGCCGGGAGGCACAAAATACAGTATAAGAACCCGGACTCAACCACCAGCAAATGGTGGAACAGTGCGAGATAGCAACCCTGCTGTCAGTCGGCTGTTTCACCCAACATTCGAATGTTGTTCCCTGTGGCTGTCCCAGATAGATTTTAAAATGGAAAAATAAAATTTATTCTTTCTATCCGATTGGCTAGTTGATCATTTATAACAGAGAAGAATCAGGGTTTGCTATGTACATGCAGTTTTGGACACTGCAATATAAGAAAGATATTAATCTCTGATATTAAGATATTAGAGAGGGTCCAAAGGGGGCAACGAAGATGAAGGGCCTTGAGGGGAAGCCGTATGAGAAGCAGCTGAGGGCACTTGGTCTGTTCAGCCTGGAGAAGAAGAGACTGAGAGAGGACCTCATCACAGTCTACAACTTCCTTGTGGAAGTGGTCACAGTACCACTCTTGGCAGAGTTCAAGAAACATTTGGACAGCACTCTCAGGCACGTGGTGTGATTCTTGAGGATGGTCCTGTGCAGGGCCAGGAGTTGGACGCAATGATCCTTGTGGGTCCCTTCCAACCCAGCATATTCTGTGATTGGAAGCAGATGGTTCAAGGAGGGGAAGAAAGGCTGTCCTAGAGCCCAAGGACAGCTCTGTTCTTGGAAGCATTAACATATGAATGGGATGGAAACTCCTCACTCAACTGCATGGGTCTGCTTTCCTCTCTTCCACTTGACAGCAGCTTATGCCTGGGAATTCAACAGACTGGACTGCCAGCAAGGAGCTAAAAGGCTCCACATTATGGTCCCAGACAAAAGGACTTTTATTCCACAGCAGAAGCCTGCACAGCAATAGCAGAGACAACAACGAGCTGGGGGCAGAGAAGAGGGGAGACAGCACAGCACTCACCATCACAGTCCCAAGCTGCCACTGAACTAAGGCAAGGAGGATAGTCCTCCTCCTTCCTCAGCTTTAGCAGGCTATTTAGTTCCATTTAGCAAGGGGAAAAGCATGAAGAAGAAACAGCTTTCTACAGTTGCAAGGAATCTGGCTGGCAGCAGCATAATTATGTCTGGGGGTGTACAGCATTCGGAGCCCTAATGAACTGTGAGATGTTCCAAAAAGCAAACAGCTACTGACAGTGGCTATGGATGGAGAAGGACTGGCACAAAGGATGGGAGAATAGAGAGTACTGTTTAACACAGACCACAATACTTAAATACCTAAAATCTACACTCTCATCTGGAGAGCAGCATCTTTTCTTCATGCCAGGGGGAGCATTAAGTCAGTCCCTGGGTCTTGTTTAGCCTGCTGGATAAAGCTCGGTTTACAATGGGCAACAGATTGGATGCAGCCTTAAAATCCAGCTGTCCCATGGTACTTTGACCAGCTACTACAACACTCTTAACTGAGTACTACCTTTAGCTTAAAATTCTACTCAGTAAGCCATACTGACGTAGGGAAAAAGGTGCATTTCTGGTGACTCACTTCATCCTCTGCAGAAAGTCTAAGCACAAATTAGTAGGGTTTTTTTACTTATGTTCAGAGAAGAAACTGAAGATCTTTCAGGTAACCTTTTCTCTCACTCCTTACTCTATGTTTTCTAGGTCTGCATGACAATTCCTGTCCTTCCCCTCAGCACTCACCCAGCTCCCTCTGAACTATGTTCCTGCCATTGGGTGCTGCTCCACAGCGGAAGAGGGAGCCATAAGCAGCCTCTTAAATGTACACTTTAGCATCAAGATGATGACTGAAAATGGCTGTCATTCTCAGCCCAGGAAACACACCACCACACTGGCAAACAAGTACAGATTCTGATGAAAGCACTATTTACACATAGCAGCAAAGCATGCAAGCAGAGGAGAAGGAGTTCCACTTGGATCATGTTCCTGCATCAAAGGCCAAATCATCTCAGGCTATATCATGGTACAAGTGCCTTGAATGCTGCCCTAGTTAAAGGTGAGGTAGGTCTCTCCCTTTCTACTACAGGCATGTCGAGTACATCTGAGAGAAAACTGCCAGCTAATCTTATTACTGGAGGAGCTCTGAACTGGTGCCACATCTGCAGTTTCATATGCCAGTCAAAAACAACTTAGAATGTGGTCTTCCAGGTACCCTAACTTAGTATCCAAGATAGGCTCCATCTACAGCCACAAATATTCAACTGTTCCCCCTCCATTTAGCTGGTGGATGTACTTCTAATTTTCCCTCCAAAGTGCTAAAATGCCAGTGTGCTAAACTACAGGATCTTCAAGTTTTTGTACTTACTGCAGTTTGCCATTGACATCTTTAGCAACAAGCAGTCCATTTTTGGTTGGAACTACTGCTTTTCTAAAAGTCAGAAAGTTTCCACATGTTCCTGTGAAATCTGAGACACATTTTCATACCACTCAACCATAAGCCTTCATTACAGGAACAAGAGTTCTGGGGTTTGCTGGGGCAACCAGCCACTATCCTGAGACTTGCTGCTTTCTACCATGAAACTACCTTAGTGAGTTTTGGTTTCGGTGCTTTCACCTAGTGGATTAAGTGTTCCAGAGCTATTTCCTATGTGTTTAAACACTACTAGGTAGGACCTTACCAAGGCTAAAGATTTCTCTTATCCCTCCTCAAAAAGCTTAGTTTGCAGGCCATGAGACACCAAACACCTTTATTCCAAACACAGCTCAACTCAGATGGAGTTACTCAAAATTCAAGAGGGGTTTGATCACCCTGTGCTGTAAGCTTAAGCAAACATGAAAGAAGTCTGACAAACCAGTACTCTACAAAACCACTAAATTCACTGCAGCAGATAAACAAGAAGGAAGCTGCTAAGCATTACCAAGGTTTCTAGCTGCATAATTACCTCGGTGGCCATGCAGATAGAAAAGCAAGGCAAGACAAGCCAGGGCACACAAACTCAGAATCTTAGATCTGGCTCTTCATGAAATCTGAAAGAACCTTAAGAATTAAAAGGAAAATTAAACAAAAATACCCCCCAACACACATTCCACTATATATAAGACTCAATTCTGAATATAAAATACAGCATCAGTGACCAGGTTTAAAGTGTGCAGAGAGATGCTTATTGTTAAAATTTTAATCCATAAATAAGTGCACTTTTCTATTAAAAGCTTAGTTTTGACCCCAAAAGCTCACAATAATGAGGAAAAGCATCTTCAGAAGGTTAACCACATGTTTTTAAAGTTTGAAGTGCTATCTACTGAAGTTTCTCATGTCACATTTTCTTTAACCTGTGACTTGCCTTTATGGCTCTTAATTGGACAGAAATCACCTTTAAGGAGATTGGATGCTCAATGATTCAAGCTAGAATCAATGTACCCAAAAAAAGGAAGTTTGAGAGGCAAAAGAGTGGAGAGAGACAATTTCAAAGTCATCTACAGCAACAAGTAACTAAGAAGTTTCACCAGACAACAGATTAATCTTTTATGTTTAGAAGACATACAATGCAAAGCACTGCTTTGGTTTACTGACTACTCTCCAGACCAGCTGCATTTCAGTCCAATACAGAAAAGGGTCAAAGGAGGAAAACAAGCAGCTATCACTGTTGCACTGCCTGTGCTCTGCATCCTCAGGAAAGCAATATTTCAAGATAGCTGGGAAGTAATCAGGCCTATGGGATAAGCAGCACCCCTGACATGCATAGCCCATCCTTGAGCTAGCTCCTCTTTTAATCCATCACTGGCAGCTGAGAAATGGGAGCAAAGTTACAGTTCTTGCTAGCAAGTCAGTAAGCACTGGAGTTCAGCAGCTGATGTTAAGAGGTACATCAACAAAGCTGTAGAAGACAGACAGTACAATGCTGTCTCACTTAATCCAGGTTTTGTCCATGCACACAAGCCTAAGATATTTAAGCTAAAGCTGTACAGTTACAAGATTAGGGAATAGGAAGAGCTCTAGTATAAATCATGATGTTACTGCACATGTATATCAGTTCAGTGGTATTTCTACAGCCAGCTACTTTGGGGCAGAAACCACTTCCTACAAAGCAGTGAAGCATCTGCATTGTTCTGTCACTGCAAAAATTCACTTTGAAATTTAACCAAGCAGGAAAGAGGAAGACAGGAACATTTCTACCTCATGCCCATTCACATATTATTACGATGGAACTTTAGACTCAAATGCTTTTCTCCTTATTAAGCTAAAACCTAGCTACAAACTTTCCAAAATCTTCTGAATCCTATTCAGAGTGGGACAGAATCATGTGTGGTATAATGAATACATTTATCTGCCTTTATACACAACAGGTGAAAATAAATAATACCTAAATGTTACTGAGCAAAGCCAGCAGATTGCACTGAGGTAGCCATGCAGCTAAAAAGCTTGGTAATGCTTAGCAGCTTCCTTCTTGCTCAACTCAGAACTGACAGTTCAAAGTGAAAGGGCACCCCAGGGCAAAAAGATGCTGGATATCTTAAAAATTTTCTGTACAAGAGTCAAAAATCAGGTTTCACACCAGAAGTCAATGTCCTACAACAGCAAAACCATACATCTGCTTTGTAGAGGAGCTCTCCCTTCCCTCAAAAAAGCACTGATGAAAGATCTTTTTTCAGAACCAGCATCATGCAGAAAATACTAGATTATCAAGTCCAGTGCCACAACATGGCTTAAGGAAGCTAGAAAATAAACAGATGTAACTTTGTTCTTATGCACCCCATCATGGGACCCCAGACAACCTAAAGATAGAAACTGAGGCAGAGTGAACAATGACCAGCCAGAAAACAGTCACAATGTCAGCAGGGACAACAGCACTGGACTATCCCTTTACAGGAACCAATACACACAAACAGCTCAGTCATGTGAAAGATACTGGATATGTAACAGCTGACCATACATTTAAAGGTCCATCCCTTTCCTAAAGAGAGCAAGTTTTATGTCAACCAGACCTTTTAGAAATAACAAATGTTTAAAACTAGCTTCAGACACTTTTCTTCCCTTCCATTTCCAACTTCACCTACAATCCAATTTAGGTGAAGCAAGCACTGCCTCAACTTAGAAACTCAGTTCTGCAACAGCATTTGTTTTCTCCCTTGGCAAAGTGTTTACTGTGGAAAAAGCAAAACAAAACTTCTGTTTAGACAGGTGCTGTGTGAAATACACTGAAGGGAGGAAAACGTGCAGCTGTCCAAGAGCATGACAAAGGAGTGAAATCAATTACTAGACATGAAGAGCTGCTATATTGAAAACATGACTGGATGCTTCTCAGAGACAAACTGATGAAGCCCAAGTCTGCCAGCAATGTCAGTTTGCAGCAGAAGCCACAGATGACCTAGAGCTGACTGAAAATATCATGTGCAGATTAAAAATATTACAAATGCGAGTAATATTGTTTCTCAGCACTTGGTGCTTTGCTTGGATAATAGCAGAAACCAGATATTGAAAAATAATCATGGGAACTATCCACATGAAGAACACCCCCTTCCAAAAAAACCAAAACAAAATCAGTTCATTTTTTGATAAACTTGGGGACATGTCATCTCAGCTTCATTAGCAAACACTCTCATGAACCAACTGTGGCAGAGTTCCATGTTGCACACATGGATTCTGGACAGAACTTGGCTTTCATTTTATCAATCCAAACCTGTCAGATCTGAGACCACACAGGGCTAAAATATGCAGGAGCTACTATATAGTAAGACAGACAGCTGAGAACTACACTGCAATTCAGAACTTTTTTGAAAGCCTTTTTACTTTTCCCATTATGAAAGGATGCTCTTTCACTAAAGCTGTGGATCTCACTCCACTTCAGGGCTGGGCTGCAAAGAGCAATATATCATCTAGTGTTGAATCATTCAGCTGCGTACAAGAGAAAACAGTAGTTTGTGGCTAAAGATCTAAAAAAAATATATAAAAATTTAAATTATATTTGCTGGCCCCAAATGAAATAGCTGACTTCAATGGGTGAATCAGCCCTTAATTTTCTCTCTTCCTTATGACAGGTACTATGTAGAGCTGACCCCAGAATGCTTAGCTCTACTGAACCACACCCAAATCTCTGACATATCTGGTCTGGCAGTTCCCTCATCTTGTCATTAGTCCAAGATTCAATTTGCATATCTTTGAGCTATGAATTTACCATTCCCATTTTTCTCCAAGGAGCAAATCTATGGCCAATTACAGCAGAGAAACACAGTGGAGCCTGTCAAAGTTTCACCCACTGCAGCTGACAATGTCTGTCTTCTGCTGCTCCAACTTTGGGCTGCACATGCCTCCCTGCTTCTGTTTGGGCCAAAGCAGCAGGAAATTTGCCTACCCAGTGAAAGCAGGGGAAGGCTGAAGTACCCCGTGCAGACAGCCCAACATAGTATCACTCATTCACTGCTCTTAAGGTTTCCCTCAGGGCTTTATGGGAGTACAGAATATCACTTTACCTGCACTTAAAGGTTGCAGCAGCATTTGAAACCTAGCTAAGCCTCTCCTGGTTTAGAGACCAACTACCCTTTGGAATCAATTACACAATGCTTGCAGGTAAGTCAACCAAAAATAGCTTACTAGGTCCCCCATAAGACTTTTCTTACAAACTAAGACTGAAGATATCTACTGCTTTCCAATTACTATTATTATGAGACATAGCACCAATTCAATACTTCACTAGAAGTAATAGCTCCTAACACAGTCTTTGAGATTAAAAAATGCATTAGTTTTGGAAAAAAAAGTACAATTTCTTACTGTGCTGAGTTCTCTTGAAGCTATTACATATAGTGACACGCAATCTTTGAAGTCCTTTAGAAATTATTTGCTGTTGCCTCAATAGAATTACAATGTCTTTATGAAGTTTATATTTTCTGCAGCACCATTGCTTACCTGATCAAAGAGTTGCTTCCCTGTGGTGTTGGGCTGGATGGCAAACTCCAGCTCTGCATCCATGGTGGTAACACGCACACTGATCTGGAAGACAGAAAAACGCATCATTACAACACCTGCTCCAAGTGATGCTACCCAATAATGAAAATGAACACCTGCCCAGGACCAGGAAACAGCTCTCAAGCCTCCAGGAACTTCACTGCCAGCAGTCACAAAGTCATCTGCTCTGCCAGCATGGTACTCACAGTTTTCCTGTAGAATATAATTTTCCTGTATTGCAGTGTTTTTATCCTCTCTGGTCCTACAAATATTCACATGTACTGACACACACGAGAGCCATTTACATCTTACAAAGTTTAATTTCCAGAGTAGAACATTCTGGTGTCATTCACAAAACAGAGATGTTCCAAAACTTGGTGCACACAAGAAGACCCTTTTGTTTGAAGGGTGAACATCGAGGAAGTTCCCAGAAGCAATAACAACTCAGTCTGCCACAGAAGGCTGGTCAATAATAGCAATATGCTTCCAGTCTTTGTGAGTATTTGGAGAAGTTATAAGGCACAATCCCTGACATGCTCCAGGGGCTGTGAGTATGAAGCAGACAGGATGCAAGGATGCTCTCACAGGCTAAGACAAAAAAGGCTGCATGCTGAACATGAGAACACTTCCCATAGCAGTAGAGCTGCCAATACTGCTTTCCAATTCTTTCAGGGGGATGAAAGACTTCTAAAAACTGCAGAAATTGTTTAGGTGTTATTTAAAATGGCAATCAAGATTTCACAACTATACTAGCCTTAGATGCAAGATCATGAATGGTCTTCCAGAAGAAATGTTATATGATGCACTATTTTGACAGGAATGTCTCACCATCACATTTTCACTTGTGGCATGAAAGTGGCAAGGAACTGCAGCAAGGGAGTTAGCAGCTTCATCCCACAGAAGCAGGAAGACACACAGACCTTTCACTTCTCATGAAGCAAGTTAAACAGCAGAGGCATTTCACCTCAAATGCTAGTGTATAATACTGCTGATCCCATTCAAAACTCCTGATAATTACTGGAAAATATGATTTAGATGCTTGGGGCTAGACAGAAACAGTCCTGGCCTGAAAGCAGATGCCTTAACTTTAGGCCAGGGAAAGTGAGGTCTGCGAGTACACCAAGCTGCCTGAGAATCCAATTCTATTTGCATGCCTATCAACTGAAAAAAGTAAAGATATTTTATAATTTTTGAACACAAGCAGTACACGTTAAAACAGCTTTATTTAAAATATTTTTCCATCAAAGCAAAGGTTCAAGGCTTGAAATTGTACAGACAAGATACTCACAATGCACCAAACCCCGGCACACAGGCCTTGCATTAACAGTTCTCTCTCTTGCCAAGTCATTTACCTCAGATCAACAAATCCTAATTTTTTTTCTCTTCAGTGCAATCAATCCTATTAGTACACACTACCAGGCTTCCAGTGGTGAGGGGTGGAGGGAATTACACTGAGAACAGCTTTAAGAACAACTCAAAATCATTTGGACTATAAGCTAACTGCATGACACAGGAGACCAAAAAGCAAGAGTAAGCAGAGAAATATTCAAGGAACCACATAATACCAATATGATCAGAGTTCTGATTCCTGTATTTTTACAAAAAATATGTACAGATTTCATATCTTGTTTACTAAGAAATCGGACTGCAAGAGAAGTAGAACCAGGGTTTTTTCCCAATAAGCAAGAAATGTTCTGCTAGTTCAATCTAGGTAAGTGCCAAAAAGAGACCACTAACTATAACAAATACTTTTTGAGGTTTCCCAGAAAGCCTGCTTCAGACTAGGCACACCACTATTTTGTACTTGAGATCCTCTTGAGGTAAACCTAAAGGTTTTCTTGTTTTAAGTTAAGCTAAAAATTCTGTAAGGTTAAAGGTAAGCTCAGCATAGCTAGGCTGAAGTACACATAAGTTGAAGTTCTAGCTGTTTCATGCAAAAAGAATGCTATTTAGACATTACTAGAACAAAGATATTAACAAGTATATCAGGAATAAGTTGGTTTTGAAGCCCTCTAAACCTTCTGACACAATGTCAAACTAAGGCAAAACCATCCCACAGAAGTAGCAAGGAAAGCACAAATGGCCTAAACTTGCAAGAACAAAGCTTCTTTTTTTTTTAATTAGCAGCTTTCAATAGCATGCAGATGCCCTAAGTTCTCTTAGTGTATATCTTCCCAAAATTATTCTCTTTGAATCCTAGACCTTGACAATGGGCTAATTTCATGGTGCTTTGGTAAAACAAGAATCTGGCCACTTCCTAGAAGGGCTGAATGCTCCCCAAAACAGCTTTGCTACTTACACTTGGAAGCAGACTTATAGCAGAAAGAGTGCTGGCTTGTAAGCCTGATTCACCCAGCACAGCCACCAGTGAGACCAAAGCTGTCCATAAGCTACATTCAGGTATAAGAAGGGTTACATTAAATGAGCCATTAAGTTGCACCTTACATTTTGTTAGCTTTGAAGTATTTCCTGTTCACCTAAAGCATTAATGTATCAGCTACCATGAAAGAAAATAGTCTTTGCTCCACTGTTTATGGACAAAGCACAGTAGCTACTCTTATCTGATATCATGTGCATAGGTGATTAAGAGCCAAATATCTGAGCACCAGAAAACAGAACTGAAACATCTATGGCACCTCTTTGCAACTTGTGTTTAAATAGCTCTTAGAGCTATTTTGAACAAATCACACCCTAACATATAAAATAAAGCTGCTTCAGTAGCCCCACAATTCATGCAGAATACTTATTAAGACTCACATCTTTGTTAGCACAGTAAAATAAGGTCCCATGCTGGAACCAGCAAAATTCCTTCACTGTCAGTCACTTAAATGCCCTTAAGCTATCTGACCCAATATTATCCTTCAATTAGTACATTCAGTAGGAAGATTTACACATGTCCCCCCCCCCCCCCCAAGCCCCCTGTGCTCAAGATGAGTAGCAACCTAAAGTTTAGGAGCAGCAAAGTCTTGAATGGGTCTGCACTTGCAACTTCAGCCTGATCTAAGAGAGCAGAAGCTGAGATACCACAAGAAACAGGCTTGTGCTTTGGAGAACCACACCCCAGTAGTGCTGTTTCCCCAAGCTGAACATGGTTTTAACACATTCAACAGCACACTGCTGTGAACTGTCAGCGAAAGGAGCTGGGGAGAGAGCACATCCTGGGCTGTGCCAGTGACATTTTAACCATTAGTTTGAACCATCAGTGGTAATTTAATACTTAGCTAAGAAGCTAGTTTGCTATAAAATTGAGCTTTGTTAAGGCTCATTGGTGTGAAAACAACACACAAAGACATTTTTTCTCTATATACTACCAAGCCAGGGTGGTTTTGTTTTTCCAGTTCACAACAACTGGCTCAAAGGGAGGTTTCTACCATTCCAGGTGGTGGGAGGCACTGATCTTAATGCATTCTGCCTGCAGCTCAAACAAGCTACAAGAAGAGATCTACAGACTATAATCTCTACCAGACAAGTATGTGCCAGGCACTGCATGCTTACCTTCTTTCTCCTCATTCATTTAAAGTCTCACTTTAAGTAAAACTACTTTACTAAGGTATTCATAGCTGAGTACTGACCAACACAAATGCTACATGTAGGAATAAAAATGCTATAGCAAAACAAAGCCAACACTATGCAGCCCCATCATAATTTAGACTCATTTGCTTCGTTCCTTGAGTTACCCTGCCAAAGCACTTTTAAACCATTTATCCATCTAGTTTACTACCAGTGATTATTCTAAGAAAAGCCTCAAGATTCATCAGCATTAAGCTATTAGATTTTGTATTTCTAAACCATCTAATAAGGTTTTCCTAGGTTTGAGGGCTGACATAAGCCTTGGCATGCTTATAATTTGAGTTGCAAACAGAAAAAATGTCAATAAGGGATCCGACTTGGACTGCTGAGCATATACAAATTTAGCTCTGTCAGTCCAGACAGGTAAGGTGCACACTGCTGAGAGATGTGCAAGAGAAAGACACTGCACACCAGTGATTCAATCACAAGGTCTAGTGGCAGCACTCATCCCCAAGTATACTACCCTCCTATTCCAAATATTCTGTTACTAAACATCTGTCAAACTTTCAACACTCAGGAGGTGTTTTAAGAAGGTTTACTGGATTTCAACAGATTTATCAAAAATACTATCCTAAGGCAGTAATTTATACTCAAACTCTATTTAAAGCAATTAATTGAATTTATTCATCATAGCATTTATAATATACCCACTGCAGCATGCAAATATTTGCAACTCTCTAAATTCTACTTGGATCTTAAAGTAACAGAAATTTATTCTAGTAGGTGGCCTCTAAATAGTCTTTTGTCTTTCCATCATCATTTAATATCCTCTCATACAAACAGCGAGTAACACTATATGAAATACTTCCAGACACCATTTTGCACATTGCAAGAACATTCAACTATCACATTTCAGCAGGCAAATTTATACTCACCAAATTTAAAAAAACATGCCAAAAAAAGTGCCCATATTTAACTGATTCCTTTCATAACAGTTACAGGAAAGAGACAGAAAACTAGCAACCCTTCCTCTTCTCTATTTGGGGAACTACCATAGTTCCACCAGTCTAAGCACTGCTAAAGCTTGCCATTGCCAAAGCACATTAAAGAGCTTCCTGCTGCCAAGGACAGTATTGTCAAGTGTGATACCTCCTGCACAGACAGAACCTCTTGCATGGAAGAGATACTCTTCCAGCCCCACAGCAGCTGCAGCCAAAGAAAGCTCCCTTCGACCAGCAAAAGCTTTCCAAAGGCACATGCCACCACTACCCTCCTCCTCCCATGGTGTTCAGCAGTCTACAAGAGACACACTTCATAGACAGTGGTACCAGGCACCTATCTGCAGCATCTTTCCAGGTATTTTAATATTGCCCATATACCTTCAAGTCTCACTTTCTGCCCCACTGTGATTCCAAATAAATTTTACTACCAACAGTAATTGTCAGATATCTTCCAGGTCTCTGAATAAGTCCTCCTAATAGTGTGCTATAACAACATCCTGAGATTAAAATGTGGAGCTGCATATGGCAGGACAAACAGGAAAGACTGATACTGTCACGCTCAGCAATGGATGTATTGCTTGTGCTAATGCCCCAGTGCATTGAGCAGCACGAGAGGTAGAAAAGACAATTCTGTTTGTCACAAGTTGAGACAGTAATAGAGTACTAGGAAATTCATGGCAGAATAATAAGTGGAGTCAGCACAACAGAGTATCGACCTCTACAAAACCCTGATCCTGAGCTAAAGCTTCTTTCCTCCCTGCATTTCCTGTATGCAAGGAAGCTGTTATACCCTGCTGGGCTGGAGGCTTCAAGCTTCAGATATTCCCTGCTTCCAAGGTTCAAGCCACCAAGTAGACTATTTCTGGAGAATGTAACATAGGGAAAACTTGTACTTTATTGCAAATTTGACTGGTACAGAACAGAAGTAAGCTCAATTAAAAAGAAATTCCAGACCAACCTTTATAGCCTCTGCACTGAAAGGCACCAGTTTACCCAGCAGTTACTCCACATAAAAATACTAGGCCAATACCATGTACCAGTTCCAACAGGTCTGACCTGGGAAGCACATCAAATCCAGCTGGAGTTGCAAGAACTAAGATCTCATAAAGCACCTTAATAATCTAAAAATCTGCCCAGTTTAGGCTTTTAGCAAGATTAGCAGCAATATAGTAAGTTTAACAAGAAGTGTCCCCCTGTTCCTCAGAATGTGCAAGTGGATTCTGGAGTACGAGTGCTCTGCAGTGCTGCACTTCCCTTCCCACCACACTGGTCAGCCAACACGGGCCCACTGCCAGGACAGCAGAGCTTTGCATTGCCTTGGAGAGGAATCAGAGGTGATGCCCCACACCTCCAGCACCAGCCATACTCACAGACATCTGGCTCCTTCCCCAGTGCCAGCGCCCTGCTGAAACAGCCCTGGGTCCTCTGTGTCAGGGGGAGGCTGGGATCGGGTCATGTGAAAGCACTTGCAATTTCTCAAAGGATTACACTTAATTAACCAAGCCCCCTTCCAGTAGTCTTAAAGGGCCTTTTCATACCTCTAAGCCCATCAGGGAACAGAACAGCAGCAGGGACACCCTAGGCACCACACTGCAGACACCAGAGAGAGGTTAACCCTCCCAGCAGCTCCTGGGAGCTTCCCAGATCTCTCCACCAGCCCCATCCTGCTCTGCTGGGGACACGGAACTTCTTATTTGACTGAAGCACAGGGCAGGCAGTAAGTCCATGGAAGGCATCCCATCCCACGCCACTATTTGAATAAAGCTATCACCTAAGGAGAAAGCTTCCCATGGTACTTCTGGTACCAGTGAGACAGAAGTAGTACTTACATCCTATAGAGTATGTGGCTTTCTTTTGGTACCTAAGTACAGCCTGTAGCAGGAATGCACCTTTTAAAGCATCCCTAATGACTTCAGCATGGAGCCTGAAAACAGAGAGCAGTGAAGGGGCAGCTGCTACTGCCCAACTTCACAAACCTCTCTTGTGAGAACAGCAAGCCTGGTTGAGGAAGAATTCAGGCTAAATCTAACTAAATTTGTGCTCACGTGGTCTTATTTCTTCCTTGTGAAGAAGCAGGGCAGCAAGCCAGCTTGGATTCAGAAGCTGCTGTGGAGCCACACCTGAGCACAGTCACATCAGAGCTGTATCCCCACCACCAGCAACTGCTCTTCATCCCCAGCAAAGATGGCTCATGTGGGCAACAAACCACAGTACCCACACAGCTTCAGGAACCATGCTGCTGAGGACAGGAAGAGGAAGCAGGCCAGAGCACCAGCCTGCAAGACCAAGTTCACAGCTTTAAGAAGTCTGCTTGCAAAAACTGGATGAAGAAAGGCTAGAGGCACCAGCACCTAAGAAAGGGTAGAAGCAGCAGTGTCTGGGCAGACATGCTCTGTGTCATCTGTGGCATTTAATACCTCACTGCAGCAGACACCAAGGGATCCTGCCAGTGCTTGCCTATAGCTTCCAGCAAAACTCACCTTCATAGCACCAATTTACAAACACTGGGCAGGGGGGAAACATAGTTACATCAGCCATAAAAAAGATAAGCTTTCCTATGTGGAGCTTGGAAGAGTAGAGGATTTCTGCTTTACCTAACAAAGGGGTTCAAAATAAGCCAATTCTGTGTCCATTCCAACTGCATTTCCATAAGAGTTTTCTGACAAGGTTTATAGCAGTCATTGCATCCAGTGGTTGAAACCCTAATCCTATTCTTGAAAAGGGTAAAGACAAGAAACTGACTGAGGTGATTAATAAGATTAGCTCAGTTGGTTAGAGCATGGTGCTAATAACATCCAAGGTTGCAGT
>JANPWX010016660.1:60860-72731 GCA_024734555.1 Trochalopteron elliotii
AAGGATGAATCAGGGTGGGAATAACTCTTCTGTTATTTTCTCCAGCACAATAATTGCATTGATCCTGTTCACTACATTTACACAGGGGCACTGCTACAGGCCATAGAAGAGAAAGGGCAAGATGGCTCTTTGGGTACAACTGGACAAAATGGACCAAGCTATTGAATCACTCTTATTCCTCACTCCCAGGCATATCTGCTTTATCCTTTGCAGCAGCTCTGATACACAACCCCTTGGTGAGATTTACCATCAAGCCACATATATACATGCCATTAACCCCATTTTCTGTTGAACTTCAGAACAGAACTGATGCAAAACTTTACAGTGGCAGCAAACCATCAAAGCTCTCAAGCAAGCAACCAAGTTGATTTAGTTAATTCAAGGCTGCAATTAAATCCACACTCTTGGGTTCACATTCATACACTTCTTGAAATACACTGTTTGAAATGGGGCTATTTTAGAAAGCAAGCCTGATAAACTTCAGCTAACACCTGAAACCTAGATGCATTGATGAAGACATTGCTGAATGCCCAGGAATGTCAGTGGTCAAGTAAGACATTAACATAAACAGACTTCTTGTATCAAGTGGGCAAGAGTAATTTCCTTGCATGAATTGCAGTTTCAATATATACATCCTTGATTCTCCTCTACAGAGATGTTATGGACCATCTTTATGCAGCCAAACATGCAGATAAGCCAAACTGTTAGTGGTCTTCCTAAAGCTGGAGGTCAAAACTGAGAAACTCAGCTGGGTAGTAGGAAGAGAAATAGCCAGATGCTGAGTACATCTCTTGAATAGGTCAACATACATGCAGATATAACCTAAAAAAGCAAACAGTAAAACTCACTGGACTAAGGAGAGGCAGGGAGCCTGAAAACCAGCCTTCTGCAAAGAACATTCAGAAGTCAACTTGAGAGTTTAGCTCTTACCCAGACCTGCTGTGTAGGGTTGCTTTATGTTTTCAGGTTTTTCCATATGCTAAGGTACAGCAGCATAGGCTTGGCAGACATGAATTCAACTTTGATCAAAGTTAGGGGCTCCTTCAGTGTTCCTGCATGCAGATATCCTACCCCTAACTGCACTTCTCCAGAACACTGGGAGCAGTAAGAGCAGCTAACTACTCCTGCTCAGGCTTGTTGTGGAAATGGATAGATCCACATTAATGCATCTAAGCACCCATCTTTCTCTAAGGGAATGGCAGACCAGCAAAATCACTTGCTCTATAAGACTATCTGAATCCTCTGAGATCACAATTTCAAATCCTTCCAAACAATGTCAAATCAAAGCTATCATTAGAATACGGTAAAAGCATTTAATGGGAAAGTCCTCTATGCCAAACTTTTCTGAGTCCAGAGCATTTGCACAAAGCTATTTGTAAAAAGACAAGGAAAAACTTGAAAGGACAGAGCAATGCAGCACATGGCCCAAGATGTTCTATAGAGAAAAATAGAGACACTCACCAAGCATTATTTTGCAATATTAAAGACATTCAAAACTTAGCCATGGGAGAAGTGGCTGGTCACCTCTGACTAAGATACATTTGGTGCTTAGGGGCAGAAGAGACTTTGCACAGAGGTGAATCAAGTACAGAGCAAGCAGCAAAGCCTATATATTAAATCTGTCAGAACTTGAAGCAGCAAAGGAGCAGGACAGCCTTCTGTCAGATTTTTACTTGATTATTTAGCATTTGTCAGAACAAACACTAAAATAACATTGCATTTCCTGTGCATGATGCTGAAGCAAGAACTGTTCAGATTGGTCTGATCTTTTAGTGATTTGGAAGTTACTTAGTCCTTCTATTTGCTCTGTCTTTTGGTAGATTTAAGACAACATTATTATACTGATATATTCTTACAGCTGAAAATGCTGACATGGACCCTCTTTCAAAAAAAGATCTCTACCCTAAACTGTTGGATGTGCAAAAGGGTATTCAAACTGAGCATAATACATTGCATTGCCTCTTGCAGTCACCCTTCAATTTGAGATGTTAGTAACAAACCACAGAGCAAGATAAAGGAAAAAAAAAAACAAAACACTAAGTTGGGGGTTTTTGAGATTTGCACTTCTGCATGTATGGTTGTCAACAGAACCCCAGGTATACAGTGCAGAAGACATTGGTGTCTATAGATTTTACAAAGCCCAAGACACATGCAGCAGCAAGCCATTACAAGTAGAGTAATAAAATTAATTTTCAGGAACTTGCTGCTTCCTAGTTTGTCATGGCTGGATCAGAATACTATCAATTTCAGGTGCGGTTTAGTGTTTCAAGCAAACCAAAAAATATTAAGTCAATACTTGGGTTTTTTCAATACCAACTTCAGGTAAGAGGGGTTCCTCAATAGTTTTTGAAGTGAAGGACTAGCATAGCAACAAAGAAAGTATGTCACCTCAGTATTATAGCAAAGAATAAGTTATAGTCCAGCTTCTGTAACAAAATCAGCACAATGGAGCTGCAGGCTGGAGGACTGACATCACTTATCAAAATGTTTTCTTGGCTTAGTGATAAAGCATTTCATGGTGTTGAATTATAACACTCTTCAAGCCTTCCACAGTCCCAACCATGGACTTGGAGCTTCCTGACATTTTTAGTAATACTAGTCTTTTCTGACCCCATTGTTCAAATTACCAGTAACCTTAGAATTTTTGAGGCGGCTCACAAAATGAGCAGTCATGTCTAACAGTATTTTATACAGCAGCTTCTGGTTGTCTAGGGGATTGTGAATAGTGAAGTGATAGAACATAATCATTTTACTGGTCTCTGCTTCCAGTATTTCACCAATGCAAAGAAATTCACATGTTGAGTGTGCCTTAGTGAAAATTACAGATACTGCAACAAAAATCCAGTTGCTCAAACAGCACATTTTCAATAACAGAAGAAACCAGGTTTTTCAACTTTAGGCAAGCTCAGATCCTGATTTTTCACTGTAGGAGGATAACTGTAGCCACAGAACACTGAATATGGACAGACCCCGGATTCAATACATCTCGGCTGAAACTTTCATTGTCTATCCAAAAAAACAAATGAAGTTAATCAGTCACTTTTTCAAAAGTGGTTTTATGATTCCTTAATATTGAGATACATGTAGGAACAAATGAAATAAACATGATGTTGGCAAAACAGTTATTGGTGCTTAAGCTTTCAATCTCATCTCACAGACCACAGACATTTCTTAACATTTGGATGTAATGTACAGTAGTAACAAGCAACACACTAAAGAAGCAACACCCTTCTTATGCCTGCTGTGCAGTGTCTCCATTAATGACTGCTGTCAAAACTTAGAGGAACATATGAATACAATGAGTAATATAATCTAGTGACATCCTAAAGGATAACTTTGTTGATTTTAAAAACAAAACACACACAAACCATAGACCAAACCAAACATGTCACAATATTGCATGTTTTTATTGCTTAGACACCAAGTATTCTATTGTCTCAGCTGCACTATAAGCTACAATATAAGCAAGTTTCTTTCAATTCTTCCAGCTTTCCAGGCAATTTTGCTTTCTTGAAGATCTGTTTTATCAGTCAGAGAGTAATCAGATTAATCAAGTTACTGGGTGCTACTGAAAGGCATTTAAAGGACATTAAAATATTTAAAAGACAATGCAGTTATCTGGCACAGCCAACATGGGCTCATGAAGGGAAAGCCGTAACTAATTTGGCATCCTTCTACAATAAGGTCACCCACTCAATGGATGAAGGAAAGGTCGTGGATGTAGTTTTTCAGTATTTTAGTAAAGCTTTTGATACTGTCTCTCACAGCATCCTTCTGGACAAGTTGTTCAGTGGCAAGATAAGGAAGTTCAAATTGTGCTGGATGAAGAACCAGTGGCAGCAGGGCTCAGAGGGCTGCAGGGAATGGGGCTGTGTCTGGCTGGCAACCAGTCAGCAGTGATGTTCCTCAGGTCTCCATGATAGGGCCAGTGCGGCTCAGTATTTTTATCAATTATTTGGATTGCAGGAGCTGAATGCACCATTAGCAAAGGAACTGACAATACCAGCACTGGATGTGCTGTTGACTCTCTCAAGGGACACAAGGTCTTTCAAAGGCATCTAGATAAATCAGAGCATGACTGATCAGTGGCATAAAATTTAAAAAGAACAAATGCCAGATTCTGCACATGGAGCAGAGTAATACCAGGCACAAGTCCAAACTGGGAGAGGAGTGGCAGGAGAGGAGCCCTGCAGAAAGGGATCCGAGAGTGCTGGTCAGCAGTAGACCCAAGAGGAGCCAGCACTGTGCCCTTGTAGACAAGAGGGCAAAACACCCTGGGGGACATAAAACACAGCCAGTCCAAAGAGGTTATCTTTATTAAAGTGTCTACTTAATGATCTGTAAGCAAATCCTTACTTTTAATATGTATGTACAAATCCCTCCTTCTCTATCATTTCTAACTAATAGGACTAGTAGGATTCTTTTCATATATGATGTATTGGACCACCAAGTATTGTGTGGGTTTTGCATTACCACTTTTTTACTGGGCAACCTGATATTGCTTGAATTTGTCAGCAGTGGAACCGCCTTATTTCTTACAGTGTGCCTTCAGAACCATTTGCTGACATTCTGCGAGTCCTGTAGACTACAATTGTCAGGAAGATATCAAGTTCTGGATTTTAACAGAGAAAAAAATTATACACAACCAAAACCATCTTTTCCATCCAGAAAACTGCCTGAAAAGACATTTAGCATATTGATGAACTATTTTTTTTTTACTCTCTGAGTATACTGTTCTGGAAATGTGAATTAAAAAAATAAAATCTATGCCATATTTATATTCTTAGAGACATTATGAATGAAAAGCCACACCTCTGGGGGATGGAAGATATCAAGCATCTTGACACTTCATCCTAGTAATTTCTCTGGCAGCTCAGTTTTTGCACTGTAACCAAGCACAATGGAATTCTGGGCTAAATTTCTCCTTGCCATAGCTTTTCAACTGTACTGTACAGTTGAAAAGCTATGGCAAGGAAAAATTTAGCCCAGAATTCCATTACTTAGCCTAGAATTCTATGCTTTATTAGCCTATGTTATATAAAACTAAATACATTTATTAAATGCTGTGACTAAGTGATTGATCAGATTGCAATGGCAGTTTTTTCCTGTACTAAGTCACTTCACCATCAGAACTAGATTCCCAATCAAGAGAGGAAAAAATGCTCTGATAAGAGCCTACAAAGGAAAATAGTACAAATCAGTGATATACGTACAGACAAGAATGGTTCATGGCTGTAGAAAGTCATCAGTTCACAGCTGGACTAAAACTTAAAGGTCTTTTTCAACCAAACTGATTCTGTGATTCCACCTCAAGAACATAGGAAGGCATACAATGGCAGAATAACTTCTCTAATATGCTGCATGCAATATTCTCCAATATCAACTCAACAACCCCACTGTCCCCAACCAAAAAAAAGACAACTAAAAATACAACAAGCAAGTTTTTACAGTATTCACACTCCAGGACAGTAAAATTCTGTCTCCTGTGAAGCCTTCCTCTAGGAAACAAACAAACTGGCAAAGAGAACTAAAAATTTGCAAGAATACAGCTCAGTCTGGACCATGAATACCATGGCACTTGATTCACTGTTTCAGGTATTCTTTCTGAACTCTTCTGAGATTTCATTTTACTCTACACAGAATCTCAGCTGGCAGAGAAAGGATTGTCTCTTCCCCTTCTAGTCCAACAACTCATTCTTGCCTAATTACATGTTTCTCTACAGAGCTGATCAGATTCAGAGCTTTTTCATTCATTCCTCCTTTAGGAGCACTCCTGTGCCCTTGTCCATTGCTATTCATCAACCTGTAGCAATGTATCTGTCTAACAGGCCATTCTGATGCACCAGCCAAATTGGTTGTAATATTATCAAACCACCTGCAGTTTTGTTGTTAGAACTCTCAGGAATTCATCAAGGTTACTGAGAAAACAACAGGATCAAAAATAAGAAGAGAGCCTGAGAAACCATCTGCAAAAAATGTAAATCCTAGATAGGGGAAGCACAACGTGAGGATGGATGCTTGACCAATTGGATGTCCTGAAGGATGTGTGCCTGCCTTATGAAGAAGCAGCTTAGCCAACCCAGAGATGCGTGCCCACGTGGACAGTAGACCTAGAATCTATATCTGCCATGTAATGAAAACAATAAACAGCTTTTGTTGGAATCATATTGATTTGGTTATTCAGTGGCCCATTTCCCCCTGCATCAACCAGCAACAGCCAAAGGGAAAGAGGCCTAGCATGGCCAAGTACTCCTATTCCTTAGCCTGGCAATAGGATGAGAACTGGTCAACGTTCTTTCATCCACAGTTTGTATTTTTTCAATAGGTTTCTCAGAACAACTACTGCAGCCTCAGAGATGTTAGAGCAACTAAGAAAAAGCATTATGCAGGAGTCATGCCTTTAAAAACATCTTCAAAAGGTGTTTTTTCCCCATTTAAGTTCAAACAAGCTGCTATAAAAAGGTGAGGAGTTTCTGACTGCCCCACTACTACACTAGATCACACATTCATAGAAGTGAAGATATCCTTTCACAGCTGCACAGGAAAGAAGCAGCACTAGGTCACCTACCTATTGATAGCCACAGTTGCTGCAGCCATAATTGTCTCTTGTCAATATAAGGCCCAAACCTCTGCAATTTCAGGTTCTAAACCCCCGAACAGTTGTAGATGATCCTGTGGTCTTATAACCACCAAGTCTGCCAGTGACTGTCTCTTCCTACCTCCCCACCAAGTATTTGCTTTAAACATTACCTTAAGAGTCAGCATTAGCTACTGGACTCAGAAGGGTGGGTTTTATGCCCACAACTTCCAAAACACTTGAATGCTCCACCTAGAAACAGCCACAGGAATGTTACAAAGAGATGTGCTTGAAAGAGTAGCCTTCCATCAACCTAGAGACTTCAGCTTAGTTTGGAAGTTTCAGATGGGATAAAAACAAACTCTTAATTCAGTATTATTGGCTGCACTATGCAAATACCTGCTGTTCCCAAATATCCCTAGGAAAAAGCAAGCAATTAACTGGCTGCTTACTATTGCTCTTAATTAACATCAGTTAATTGCCCTGGATTATTCCTGGGTAGAGAGAAATTTCCTCTTTTCCAATAGTGTGCCTGGATTTCCCACAGTGTGACTACAGCAGCAGAGGCTCCTCAATGGAGTTGGTTTCTGGCAGAATCACTTAGCAAATAGACAAAAGGGAAAGGGACAGGAATGATAGAGATGCAAGGAGTTGAAATCTTGGAGCTCTTTTCAAACAAACCCCATTGTAGTTCTCAGAACAGTGATTAAGCACAGATAACAGCTTTATTGGGCAAATTCAGGGAGGCCCTCTTGCTGCACAGAAGGGGAGGAAAAAAAAAAGAACTCAGCCAAATAAGGTTGCTAGAGCTGCACCGAGCCAGGAAAGAGATCAGGAGATGACGCAGTCAGAGGAAGCTTTTAGTCAGTTTCCTTCATACCCTGGAGCAGAGCCAGAACCACCTCTGTGGAGGAAGAGGGGCTTCTCTGTGGAGTAGCCATTGATCAGCAGGGACGTGGCCAGGCCAGCAGCCCCAGCGGGGTGCTGTCCCCCGGCACACCCAGTGTCACAAGCAGAAGGTATTTGAATCCTTCGGTTTCAGTTCACCAGCTGTCTTTCAAGCAGCTACTAGGGACTTAGTGAGCTTTTTGAGGAGAATTTCACTTCAGACTAGACATTATATATAAAACAACTGAAACAAGTTTCCTCTAGAGGCAGAGATGCCATTTCCTTTCAAAATAAAGGAGTCCATATTAAGACATCTTATGAACCATCCTCATGAGAAAAGCAAGAATTGTAATTAAACCTCAGGGGTGACTAATCAGACAAGGTAGAATCACCCCAAGGAAAGGGCTGCAATGCCCTGAAGTTTTAAAAAAGATGCTGCTTGTAAACGTTATGGTGACAGGATCTTTACAAGAAGCAAGCGGTGATGAACTCCTGATAGGAGGTACCCCTGTCTTACAGCAGAAGCAGCAGACCTAAAGCTCTCCTTGGGCCCCTTTTATTGGGTGCACCTCACCAACCTGCTTCTTGCTCAGCTGCCTTGGGCAACAGATCAAGAGGGCAAAAATTAAATAAAGGACTCAACTAAGACATTTAATCTTCTAAAACCTCTTGTATGACAAGCACTCTTAGACCTAACACTGTCACCTTGAAGTTTTGTAAACTGGATCATGACTACCAATTCAGATCAGGCACTTGGAACAGCTCTTGCTCACAACAGTGTAAAACCACTATGACTGATGGGTTTTGCCCAGTCAAGCTAAGAGCTTGCCATAAGAAGAGAAAGGAAGATTTCACCAGTATGTAAAAACAAAGTGAATGTTTATCATCAATGGTGTACTTTAAAATCCCTGTTTAATACAGAAGGCCTAAAAGTACCAAACAGAAGCTTTTGCTCACTGTCAGGCTTAATTGTTTCATCTGACATGAAGTAAAACCTTGCTATTCTTGCAGAACCTAAGAACCAAGCTGTTGAATACAAGCTAGGGTGTAAAGGCCTTTTCTGTTTTGCAAAATCCCATGGTAGGTTTAAAGCTACAGATAATTCACTGCTTACCAGTTTCAGTAGTTTACCTGGTTCCACTGTAAACGCAGCATGTTTTAGCTATTGTTGCTTCTGAAGTACAAAGTCATCTGAAAATCACCAACAGGGGAAACACTTCTGTATAAAGAAAGGTCTTTGGTAGCATTCAAACACACCTCTTTACAGCAAGTCATATATCTGATGGCATTAGAAGAAACATATAATGGATTGAATTTGCCTAACAAGTTAGCACACATGTCAAACTTGGAGCAGTGTCACCAAGCTTCCCAAGTCATACTGAGTGAGGAAAGGAAGAGAGCGCCAATGGGTCAGTCATGAAATAAGACAGAAGGCATCTAGAATGCTTCTAGAGTTCCTTCATAGCACAATAGGATCAAGAGAGAAGTGCCCACCTATTAAGGTCACAGTTTTCATAACTATCCCTTCCCCCTTCAAGACATCAAGCAAATTCTACAAGAGGAAAAAAAAGAAAAAAGAACAAAAACTCTCATGCAAACAAGTGTAGCATTCTGCTCATAGTTGCCATCTTGTTGCAGCATTTGGTAGCAAGTAACTACACACAAGAAACTAATTAACCAGAGTTCTCCTGATAGACACCTCGATCTCTCAGTTACTTTTCTTCTAACCAGAACCTTCAAGTTCCAAAGAACAATGGAAAAAAAGCTTTTGAGTCCTGCTGGGAATTAGGACCATCAATTCAAACTACAGACAGGGCCCCTAAGGATACTAATAACTATTGCTACACTTAGCTTTGAACTAAGGTATAATAAAGTTTGGACTGGTACCTTTTCCCTTATTATTTCCTAAAACTTTCTGTATTCACAAGACTAGATTTGATTAAAACCCTTTCTCTACAATGAGTGAAGACTATGTTACCTAAAACAGAACTGCCCAAGTCCTAGTGACAGGACTGTTGAGTGCACACCTCACATGTGATGAATGCCCATATTTCACGTTCGGTGGCCTAGCCATTCACAAAGCCACAGAGTAAGCACATGCATAAGCAAAATAGTCAATGAATCCTGATACAGAAGCCTTGCACCCATCAATCAGGGAGAGATCAAAGCCTACTCATGGCAAATACACAGACTGCTGACAACTGGAGGAGAGACTTTTCAGAGCTTGACAACGGCTCATTTTTAGCATTCAACTACTTTCACCCTCTGCAATAGAAAGGATGGGGGGAATTATATGCTCTTTTTGGTGTCTGCTTTAACTGTTCACACTTCACAAACTTTCCAGAACACAAAATATTTAAACCAGAGTTGTATCACTAGATAAAACAGTGAAGGTTTCCTGTTGAAAATATGGCAGGATCAGCAGGCTGATGCATGATGGACTTTCTACACAGCCTACAAAGCCTCCAGCAACCAAACCCCTCCATTACATGTCACAACAGCAAATCATGTGCACTAGTTCAGAAGTTACCAGAGTTAATTTTGGATTCTTATTAATAGTGCTACACAGCCTAGTGTCACTCATAGCAAACCTCACATAACAAAATGGAAACCTCCAGCTACATGTGCTAACGTTTAGCCTAGCTTGAGGAAGTGTAGAGACACAGAACTCAACAGGTTTTGCTGCTTAAGCCACGCAGAAGCATGTTTCTGTAAGCCTGGTGAGATGAATAAGAGCTACCAACCAAGTAGTTTTGACACAAATGCTTTTCCTGCCCAGCCAGAACTGTTCCCTAGAACATTTCCTCCATCTGTCTTCTTCACAATGGATTTATTTTTGTGATGAAGCCCACATAAACCTACATCTAACTGCCCAGGTTTCACCCACATTTGACCTTGATTTTTTTCCTTGATTGATGAGTCTCTTGCATTTTATTGTTTTGTTAATTAAGCAGCTATTAACAAATCTTAAGCTAGTACACTACTAGTCATGTTTATTTCACATGAAGAACTGATTACGCAGTTATGTCAGCATATCCTGTTCCTGCAAACCAAAGATCAAGAAATAATGTTTCAAATATCATTTCAGTTGGGTCTGTAACTACAGCAGATGGGGCAGGAAACCAAAGGCTGATACAGCAGCAGGCCTGCAGCTCTGTACTGCAACAGGCACGGACACTGGAACTGCTTTCTGTAGAATCTTCAGTGTGCAATACAAAGCATTACATCAAAACGCTTGCATTTCTCTATCTGCTCCAGTTTTTAAAAGCTCTGAAAGCAGAACTGCTCTGTCAAAACCAGAAAGCAACAGACTGAGAAGGTGAATCCAGCCTAGGGTGTGTCTGCAGAGGCTGCAATGAGCACCTCGAAGTCAGCATTCAGATTCAGCCTGGTGCTGGGAACCCCGCCCCACAAGCCTCTCTTGTTCAGGATTTCTTGGCTGATCCACACTAAAAAAAATCACTAATCACGACTGTAAACTCTCTGGCTAAAAGGTCTCAACTGCATTTCACACAGAAGTCCCCTAACTTGTGCTATCTCTGTTAATCTTACTGAACTTGTTGTCTGTATTTTAGCTTTTTTAGTAAGTAAACCTTCACTAATCATCACTAATATTTGATAGAAGGCCTTTCTAAAGCTTAAGAAAATACTGTCTTAACCTTGAAGTTTGATATCCTTTACGATGTTGATGTTTAAATAATAACCATCATCTAGCTATCCATGCTATCAGAGATGGCATTTAAAACATCAGGAAAAGTAGCTGTCAATCGAATAGGCATTCATTATCTAAAGTAAAAAAATTAAAGTGTTAAAAGAAAAGAAAATCACGGTGGATTTCATTTCAACTTCTACTTGCATAGGGATGAGTTTTTGCTTGGAATTTTTTTTCCTCTCCTTTATGTAAACCACAGACTCTTAGCTTAAACATTAGATTTTCTTAGGCCATTTCAGATCACTCCAGTACGGAAACATCCAGAGACTTCCAGCCTGCTCCTTCCTGTTTTATCAATGAAGGGCTGAGACCAATTCTTTTACTCCAACCAGGAGAAATTAAATGGAAAAACCCCATGCTCCTCATTAGTCACCAAACTCCTGCTGCGAGGTGAGTCAAGTACGGACTCGACTAGACTTTCTGAAGTACTAAAACCTCTTTAGCCAAGAAATACCTCGAGACAAGTTGGGACAAGGTTCCCTGGCAACCCAAACTGACTAACTGCAAGTTGTGAAAACCCCGACTTCTCTTCATGGAGCGCACGAGGCGGTCATAGCAGCCACCCGCTCCCACCAGGCTCTCAGAAGCCTCGCCCCGCTCCCCCCCCCCGGTCCGGGCGCACACGCGGGCGGGCGGGCAGTGCCGCCGCCGCGCTTCGCTGGATATGTTAGGGCGGAGAGGCGGCCCCACCGCG
>JANPWX010016660.1:73077-89154 GCA_024734555.1 Trochalopteron elliotii
GCACAGAGGCTGGAGTCGCGGCACCCCCGCCCCGGTAAGGCCGAGCCGGGCGGTCCCTGCGGAGCGGCCCAGGCGGGGCGCGGCCTCGGGGGCTGCGGCGCTGCAGCACACTCCCACACCGGTGCAAGAGCCGAGGGCTTCCAGCACCCATAAACTAGCGCCTTGACAGCCCCGGTCGCAGAAGTTTATGTGCGGATCAGTGTCATTGGGACTTCTGCTCCTTGATAAAAGCATTATTTAAGAAAATGATGCTATTTTGTCGGCGATTGCACTGTTCAAAGTAAGACCGCAGCACTGACCTGTGACCAGTCCTTCTGTCCCTCGTGCAGCCAGAGCCGTGTGCACACAGGTGCAGCTCAGCCCAGGCTCCTCGACCCATGGTGTGGCCGGTCAGTATGCTGTTCTATACAAAGTTTCCACAGCCATCTGTTTGACTAAAAAGCACACTTCCAGCTTGTACGGAAAATCACGCTAATAAAAGCCAGTGTCCATAAAAGAGGCAGGGGAGTCCTGTAACTTTATTCGAATAAAGGGAGAGTCTACTGGCACGCGCACACATCCCCAGGGTCTTTTCTCTCAAGGTTTTGGAGGGCGCAGCCTCCTTTTATCCTAAACTCCCGGCCGCACGTTTCCCTCTTCCTTTCCCCATTGGCTGAGGTACTAGGAAGGTACAGCCTTCCCGAACTGCCTACTATGTATTCCCTCCTTGAACCTGACATTTTACCCCAAAGTTCAGAAACTCAAGCTTGTGCAGACCCACTTGACTGTTTCAGGAGCCAAGCTCTCTGGGATCTGCAACAAACCTACTGCCACAAGTTAGTAGAGACATTAAGACCCATTTCAAAGACTTTAACACCCATACCTTTACCCATCGAATTGTTTGTAAAGACATTAGCACACATCTTCCCTCTCAAGTTCCCGGTGCTTCAAAAGCCCAAGGGACTGTAACTCCCTGAAGCTTGGCAAGTCACGTCTGTTCTTCAAGGCTCCTCCAAGGCCACACCCATAATCACACAATATAAATGAGCAATCAAATTCAAGGATGAAAATAGCGGAGGACCAGTGGTAGGCCATCCACCAAAGCTTCTCCTGCCATCTCTGTTATGCAACCACTGATGGAGTGCATCAAGGTTCAGCATTTTCATGGGGATTTAAAGAAGCCATCTCATCTGGGACTTTGAACATAACTTTCATACAGCAAACTAAGTCCTATTTCCTCTCAGGAAATTAGAAGTCATTCTTTTTAAAGTTAACAGTGTCCAGAAGAAGGAAATTAAATAAATGTAATGTCTTATTTTTAAAGAAAATAGGAACATACAATTTTTTTTCTTGACTTTGTATCTTCTTGCCAAATCTGTTAAATATTTTTTTCTGGCAGGAGATAGAAACGGGGTCCAGGTGCTTTGTTTGCTTCAGCTGAATATGCAGGTTTCACTTAAACTAGAATCTCTATGCTGTGCCAACATAGGAAAAAACATGAGTATAATTGGATTGATGTAAACTGGTGTAACTTTTCTGCACAGAAAGTCACAGCATGCCTAAGAGGCTGTTTTACAAAGTTTTCTTCCTTTTCTGCCTCCTTTTTACATTGAGACTTTCTTAGAATAGGTTAAACAAGACTGGTCCATGAGAGAGTTACGCTTACTTCCTACAGAAATAGATACTGACAGAAGACATACAGAATAATAAAGTCACTTGCTTGTGATTTTTCTGCCAGGTTTGGATCCAGAAATGTTAGGTGTGAACTTTCAAAATTCAAGAGACTGTGGAGACTTCTTTTATGCTAGCAACATATATGATGGGGAGAGCCCAATTCTGCTTCTATTGAAACTTCTATGCCAACATTCCTTCATATAACTAGGTAACTCTTTGGAGAAATCCATTAATCTTTTTTGCAATGGTGATAAAACTTTAGATTATAAAAGTCTAGCTATTTCCTTGCCAAATTTAAGGGGCCATAGTTTAACATCCAGGGATCTAAGATTTTCTTCATAGTGCTAATGACAGGAGTGCTAATGAGGCAAATGAATCCCCATGCCAGTGAAACAATCAGATCCAAAGCAACTGTATTCCCACTTACAGTGTGCCAGGCATTGGCCCATGTCCACAGAAAGTCATAAACCGTGTCAAACAGTCCCAAACAGTCTGAAGGGCCGAGACAAAGGTTCAGCATTACATACACTTGTTTCTGACCCCAGCCAGGTTCTCTTGTCCTTCTTCCCTATTATTCATATCAATAGCCAAACAAAATACCATTCATGCCACTTTGAAAGACAAGAGTATCCTGTGACAGACACGAGTCTCTACACTTCACTTCCTCTCCTGCTTCTTCTTTTCCCCTTCCTCTTCACTGTTGAGGTGGAGAACAAGACATCTGAAATTCGAACCTCATGGCACTCCAGCCACAGTTCCATGATGAATTCCTGCAGTGGAGGTGCTGCACCAAGACCTGACCTTCCCCACAGACCTCTCCTTTACCAGCTGCTGAGGAGATGGTGTCATCTAGCAGCCTTTTGTTGAGCCCTCCCTGCCTGGCCATGAGTGAGAACAACCATATCAGTGGATTCCTTGAAAATTGCAGGCAGGGGTTACATCTCCCTCTAACTTCAGGATGAAATTCCAAGGGGTAAAAGTATCAGCTGATTAAAAGTCCTCCTTGCAGGAGGCTGGAGAAATGAGTAATATTACCCAGGGCCTCAAAAATGCTGTTACTTTCAGACTGCTCGGATCCCAAATAATATTAAAGTATTTCAGAATTAGATTAGGCCAGGATGACATTAAGCATTCACCTGGGAAGAGGTCTGGTATTTCACTGGGGATTTATTGTCTTGGTTTTATTTTCATCAAGCCTTTTGTAGTAGCTTCTTTTAAGCAGAAAAAACACGTAAATTATTTGGTCTGACATACCAGAATTATTTAGCATGAGCACTAAACAAGGGGCTGTTTCATGAGCATACAGGTTTTTTGACTGAGGAGTAATTTGAGCTCCCCTTTGCATGGCTTTGACAGAGGATAGAAGCCAAAGGTGTTTCATACTAGAGGTGTATTTCAGAGGGCTGAAATTTAGTTTGATTCACATAAGTAAAGGAAGGCACAAAATGAAATTGTTACCATAGTATGAGAACTGCACCTTCAACACACAGTAGTCCTGGATTGACTCTATTTAAAATTAACCAGTCTGGTTCTGAGGTCTTCTTTGAATAGCAGCTTAACTTTTCTCCTGTTCTTACTGTTTTCCTTCTGCTCAGACATTAATGCCTATAGGTTCACAGTGACTTGCTGTCAGTGATGATCTTGCATCTTTTTAGTGTTTAATTGTATTTAGGGGTAAAAAGCATTTTTCCTCCCAAACAAATACTATCACTCCAATCACACCTTTATGTCTTGAGAATGGGGTAATCTTTTGCAGTGATTCTCAAGCTGGAAGGATGAGAGGGGTAAAGGGGAGAGCATACCCCATTCAGCAAGGCAGGATTTGAAAAGGCTGGAAGTAATTCCATTCACATGCAGCTGCAGTGACAGGGCAGAAGCTGATGGGGCCACTGGATTTGTGAACCCATTTATCTGATCCCCTTTCCACCTCAAGCAAATGAACTCATTACAGTATATGGCTTGTCCATTCACCAGGGCAGAAAAAGCTGAAACTGCCTGGAAATCCCAGGGATTTGTGTCTGCCAGATGCTTTGTAAAGCCCTAGTTCCTCATTCCCTCCAGCATATAAATCCCCCACTGGCAGTGACAGCCCTGCAAGGAACATGGAGAAGGCTTTACTAGGAACAATGACTCACTGTATGGCCCACATCACTCATCTCTTCCTGTATGTCTGGGGATGTGCTGGGAATATGCTGTTTGTGCAGGGGGAGACTAAAGAGGAGGGTTTCAAATCAGACAAAAGGTTTGCAATGAATGCAATGATCATATGAAAAAAAAATGTAAGAACAACCCATCTGCTAGAATTGTCTCATCTTAATTTTTTCTTTGTACCATATGGGAGCAAATGCTCATGTCTTTGACATCTTGTACTGCTTGGAGCAATGTGGGGAACAAAGAGAAATCTAATGGATATTCTGGGACTTTACTCCAAATATTTACAACCCAAATAACAGATAACATCACTAGGAAGGACAAAACAATTAATGGGAATATGTTTTGCCAGTTTGTGTGAAAGGTACTGATGTAGAAATGCTCTTAAATCTTTGCAGAATTGGAACAATGTGAGGTTTGGAGACTGATACTGGCACCTTCTCCTTAGAGCAAGGAGGTGGAGTAAATCCCACTGCGTTGTTCCACCTCAAACCAGTGAAGAAAAGCGATTCCTGTGGGTGATGGGAAGAATCAAGGTAGGGCTTTCAGTTTTAGAAAAATGTATTGAATCTAAAAAGTAACTCCACTGGTATTTATTCTGATAGGTTTGATGGTGTGATGTGTATCCAAAAGGAAACATGCTTACTCATATGTATTTCTCAGAGGCCATTAAGCATTTACAATAATCATGATCAGCTTAAAACATACTGGAAGCTAAAGGTAAAAAACCTACATTACCCTGACGCAGTGTCAGTGTCTCTTTGCCTCGGCCAGCCCTGGCACCACGGCAAGAAGGGGCACGGCTCGGTAGCTGAATGAACCTTGCCCATCCTGTGGCTTCTGGTTTGCCCGCAGAAGTGAAGCGATGACAGCAGGAAAGAAGGAGACAGTCTGCTCAGGGTTCAACCACTGGCTTTATTCATCCCACAGTGGGGATAACCTCAGCTCAGGGTGTCTGCCTCAGCAGAGATCCCTTAGCAGAAGGAGCCCTGAGCAGAAAAAGACAGCGCCTGAATGTAACATCTTTTATTGGGGGGAGGGACCCGGGGATGGGTTTAACTGAGGACAAATCAGGGATCATGTGGGTATGGCTCTGCAGGTAAATGACACATATTACAACAAATCAATAACATAGGCGGGGAGACAGCCAGAGTCTTGTCCAATTACTCGACGCCCTCACTGGAACATTCTAGACCTTTGGGAGAGGCTTCAAAGTGATAGACAAGACCCAGGGGCTGTATAACTTATGATTGACACATAACAAGGGTTGGGGTAAAACCAAAAAGGGTTAAACATGGGTGACATGGGACAAACCATTACAACTTATAAAAAACAATATAAAACAAGGAACAAATACATACATAAAACTGATAAAACCAAAAACACACCACTACATTACCCATTGCATACACCCTGTACCAGTGTACAAATAGTTGTTAAAAAGTTTTCACACATCCCCATCATCACTACCCTCTAGGTCTCCTGGGGATTATCAGCTTCTCAGCCACCAACTGCATGAGCAAGTCACATTTACATTAGCTTTTTAATTCAGACCAGGAGTTTTAAGTTAATTTCCTAATTCAGTGCATTTTGTTTCCCATCATGGTGTAGTCTCATACCTGGTGAACTGAATTCCTTTTGGATGTGCTCCAGGAGTGTACCTATCATGCTCCAGCTGTTGGCAAGTATTCAGTTAATTGGACCAGAACAGAGCAACTCCAAAATAATCTCACTGTGAAGCGCATTTAGTGGTAATGTTAAATAGTCAGCAGCAGCTCTTTTGTTTTCCATATCTGCTCTTATTACACCACACTACTTGTTAATATAGGCATGTTTACCTGTCAAAATGATCCAGACTTACTTGTGTGTCTATGGAATCTGTTCAAACATTTTTAGCAAGATAGATTTTAATCAGGGTGACAGAAGTAAGTTAGGAAGCAAGGAGACATGCAGATTTACTGGCACCTCTGTGAGGACAGTAACCTCCAAGGAAGACAGTCTCAAATGCAGTCAGAATAGCACCTTCAGCCCCAGGCCATGCCTGGAAGACATGGGTGGGTTTAGCACCAAACTGCAGTTTTGGAGCTGGCTTCAAAATTCTCCTTCTCCCCTCTACAAAATGCCCCAGGTTCACCCATGCATTAAGGCTTCACTGATAAACATCAATTTCCTCCTGGAACAGAGGAGTGCACCTTCCCAGAGGTTTAACCCTCCAGTCTGCCCCTACTCCCACTCAACTATCCCTGACCTTCTCACCTGACACTGTGATTTAAAAACCTTCTCTCCCTCACACACAGAGCAACTGCTTATAATCTTTCTTCTGCTTCTCCAGGGCTGCAAGACTGACTCTGTGCTCCAGGAATTCCAGCTCCTACAGAGCAGAATCAGAGCAGGGATGGGGTTCTCAGTCTCAACACTAATATTAAGTCAGTTCTCCCCACTATACTGAAACTTGGTCAAGTGAATCAATGCATTGGAAAATAGGGCTCAGAAAGTCATAAAAAGGGAAAAGAAAACTGGCCCATGTTTCCAGGTAGTGGCATGTAATGTGGAAGATGGTCTCAGCACTAACCATTTCAGACAAATGACCCTTTACCAGTTCTTTCCATTTAAGCCTCAGCTCCATTCATTTTTGCCTGTGACTTAGATCTATTTTTGGAAACCTTAAAAATATACAGGGAGTTGCCAGCCATTTTTATTCCGATGCAGGAACATTTTATACTGAAGGCATTACTCCTGGCTCTTGCTCAAATATCAGGATTTTTTCAAGGTGAACACCCAGCCCTGACCCATGGCAGTGTTGTCTAGGTAAGTATTGCATCTGTTTCTGTGCTAGAACATGAAGTGGACTCAAAACCAGAACTTCATTGTGCAGAAGCTGCCTAGAGCAGGAGTCTAATCTGGGACTGCTGATGCTACCCCTCCCACTCAGCTGACACACACAAGTGAAGGGCATTCCTTCCCACCCTGTTAACATCACAGGGTGTGATATGCAGTCAGGATTACATGACTGAGAGAGATGTGCACGCCTGGGTAAGCCTAACTACACACACACTCTGGACCCTGGATTTTTTCCCTATGGTGAAACACGATGATGCACTACACAGAACACACCACCCAGCCCAGATAGATGAAGGCATGAGAGATGACATCATTTATTTTTCTTAGGTTTTTGCTAAACAGATGGTATCTCTGATCAAAAAATGCAGAGAATTAAGGCATTTAGGATATTTGTACAAGCAGAGCAAGTGGGTAAGAGGAATTACAGGTGGATAAATAGATAGATCACAGATTGACAGGTAGACACATCTATATATATATAGATACATATTGTGTTCTTGGCTGTTCTGTGTCACAGAACTTCCTGTCTTCAGCAATAGACACAAAGAAGCAGGTACTCAGTCCCAATTATGCCTGTTCTGTTTCAGGAGAATTCTTCTGTCTTCATAAGGAACACAGACTTCTACCTTTAAAACACAGCCATGAGTTTTTTGCTTTGTCTTACAATTTTTTTCTCTCACTTAACCCATCTCTATTTCTTCATTCTTAAGAAAAGAAAATCTCCTGAGTTAAAATGACAAGGATAAAAGCCTCTAATGTCAAAATTAGTTTTAAAGTCAAAATATATTTTGAGAAGATCTCCAAGCCCAGGAGTTTTCCCCTTCCCCACCATACATATTCCCTGCATTTTCCTGATGATAGGGCCTCAGCACAATGATTTTGCTTGAGTTTGGAGCCGATTTGCTCCAGAGAGGTTTTCATTCATACAGAGAAACTGGGACAGGCCCTGTCCTGGATTTAGCATGCAGACCCTGTCACTACCACCAAAGACAGTGGAGGACAAATTTAGAAACTGAACTCACTTTGCCATAGAGCTCCAAGGGCTTCCACTGGCTGACCTTAGTATTTAATTTCCTGCAGTGTGGTTGGCACTGCCAGAAAATATGAAGTTGGAGAATTAACTTTGCTTTAAAGAAAGGAATACGTACTACGTGGTTTCTTGAAAGTCCATTCCTATTTTCTACTAACCCTATTACTTGATGCATTTGTAGGAGCTGAATGCTTCCAGAAGCATAGTAAGTATAGGAACAGGATGGTGTAAGATAGGACAGAACAGCAAGGTAGAGCATAGCACAGAAGCAAACTTGTTCTTATCATTGGTCATCATGTCCTCAACTCAATGTTTACAATGACATAATTTATAGTAAAGATACAGTAAAATACAGTATAGTATAGTAAAGACATAATAAAAATATAATTTATAGTAAAGATATCAGGCAATGTAAATTCAGAAAATATTTCATTTCAGCAACACAGACAACAAGATCCACTTTCATATTAATCAACACATGGTCAGACACCACCTACACAGCCTGCCAAGGTGTCCTAGGGTGACTATATATCCCCAGATCGTCTGTCTGTACCTTTAAGACTGGTTCTGAGAGTGAGCAGGGAAAGAAGAAGCGCGCAGTTTGTTTTGAGAAACAAACTCACTCCTCTGAATCTGCTCTCGTCCTTGGGACTGTGTGGTTTTTTTTTCCTTCGTCGGATGCACGGAGGGCCGCCAGAGAGAGTTTTTTTTTTCCTTTGTTAGTCTAGCTAGCTGAGGCAAAGANCAGAGGAACCCCACTCGGAGATTTCCTCCCAAATTTGCCCTAAACCAGGACACAAGGTAACTTGAGCTTTCTTGGAACAAAATTTAAACCCTGTATTGCCCCACTACAACATAAAAAAATTGTGAAATACATCACCAGACCACACTGTATTTCATTAATTCACCTCTGGACTGATGCCTTCTCTCTGAGAAAATGGATTGCTTTGAAAGAATGGCTCATTTATCTCAAGAGGAATTACTGCAAGTTGTTCTGTCTTGCCTCAATTTCCCCAGTCAATGCTTAATTACTGGGATGCTGATAGTCATAATTAACTATTGCAGTGCACTCTGAGGCTCAAGAGTAAAAAATATCATGGCATTAGCTTCCCAGGATTCATTTGGTATGAGTATTCTGAGCTACTGACAGGGAATCTGCCTTATATCTTATTGGACAAACCACTGGTCCCTGAGAAACTGTGGGGATCTTATGGTAAGAAAGCATTAAAAATACTGTTAAAAGCTCTGCTAAGGACTGCAGGAATCCCAAAAAGACATTTCATATGCCAAATCTTTGCCCAAGTGCTTGCATGGAGGGAGCTGATCCACTCCCTTTGCCCCAGCACTGCTGCTATTGGTGAATAAACAGGGAATATAAAGCCTGATTCTCTGGACAAATAAAAGACACAAGGCAAGAAGAAGAAAACTGATGCTGATTTTTGTGGGATTGCCTTAGAAGTGCTGAGTAGCTCCTTGTTTTTCAGAATACAAGTGGTGTTACTTTAACTGTTAGAGCCCAGTCCACCTAAGACTGATGGCTGGTACCAATATTGTACAAAGGGATAAGGAGATCTCAAAACAGTGCAATGCTTACCCTGTATGAGCTCCATTCCTTGTGTAAAAGCCTTGAGCCTGACTTTTTGGTCTTTTTTGTTCCAGACAAAAGATCCTGTAGCTTAGATACATATAAAACATGTCAAAAAAACAGTGCCCACCTACTTTTCTGGGTTGCTGAGCAGTTGATCTCCCAAGGCATTCCTTGGCCTTGCATGACTTGGCCCACTTCTCCCGTAGATGCAGACAAAACCAGTGACTTGAAGACGTGCAGACTGCTGAGACCTACTTCAAACAATAAAATTAGGAAGCTGTTTCATCTACCACAAGCAATCACAGAAAACTCTGTTTTCCTCAGGCTTTTTCCTCCTTTTCATGAAGATGCAGATGATTTTGAAATTGTGTAGTTTGGAGGGATTCCTGTACTACATGATACATCACACACCCTGCTTGTTAGCATTAAAATGTAGCAGACATCCCCTTCCCTTGCCTCAAAACCTACATGGATTAACCTACTGCATGAGTCCCCCAGCCACACCCTGCCATGCTTGTTCAGTCCCTGCCCCAGACCTCTGCATGTCCACAGCAGACCCAAACAAGAATACACCAATGAACTACAAAACTTAAAAAGTCAACACCTTCCCTAAGTTCCTCTCAAGTTACTTCACACGGACCATTTCTTGGGCCTGGCATTAATTTTATATCTGTCCACTTGCCATGTGAATCTTGTCTATTGGCTTCAGGGAACATAAAAGGCCAAGTGTGAGGACAGAATATATGTTCAAATTACCTGAATCTATGCCAAACCATAGATGTGAGCTGTGTCAGTTTCCCTTCTGTCAAATTTTCTGGCAATTTCCATTTTAAAGAATTTAGAGGAAGTAGACCAACAAAATACAAATAAGGTATTTATTTTCTTTTAGAAGTTTTTTTTCACACAAGCTGTGTTTCTGTGAACACTAATACTGGATTCACACAGTTCTGTATCTCTGACAGTAAACTTTTCGTCTGAAGCAGATGACATTTCTGTCTGATTAGCTAGGGCATTTTGAGTTTTGCTGACTTCATGCTTTAATGCTAAAACACTTCAGCAGAGATAAGATTTGATCTGGCATAAGTCTATAGGTATGTGGACAGGTGGTCTGATCTGTCTTCCTGGAACAAACAAATGCAGTAATGTTTTTTAATAAATTTGAACTGGAAGAAAGAGCCACCTCTGGTCTGGCTCTTTGTATCACCAGACTGATTTGTTTCCGGTCTGATACTCAGAGTCCTAAATCTGGCTTTACTGCCCTCGTGAATGATTGCTCTTCCACTTTCACTTTGATTTTGCCTATTTTTTCCCAATAAATGGAGTCAAACTTTCCTGGGTGATTTACCCTGGCTATAAGCAGAGATAATCCTGTACAAACCAGTGGGAATCAAGCACACTTTGCTCCTCTCCCAAATATATCATAACCTAAACTTCCATCAGTTCTACTTTGTCATGTTTTCTGATCTTCTCTCTACATCATTTCGTATTTGTCATAAGGGATTAAGAATTCTCATAAATCCCAATCATACTACATCACAGTACTGTGTCATTTTTATCTCGGCCAGACCCAGGAAACATGGCATCACATTGTGCCATAAAACCAAAATGGGAAACATTTAGCAGCAAAGACTACATGTATCAAAAATCACCAGAAAAAAACCTGCCATGCAGAGCACTGAAGTGGCCTACAGTGTGTAAGCACCAAGTGAAAGCAGTCTCATGTAGAAAGTCATCCCTGTGCTGTGGGAATGAAATCAGACTCAGCACATGACCCAGATTTCCTCCTGCACAAACACAGATCAATATCCTAGAAACACACAAATCAGTATCTTCGATGAACATTCACACCTCACAAAGCTCCACAGGTACCTGTCCCCTGACTCCAAAGCTGTGGCCACCCATTCTCTGCCAGGCACACAGCCCTGCTGCCATCTCCCCTCTCAGTGTGCAGGCCATGAGCTTTCATATGACTCAGCAAAAATCCCAGAGACATGATAACTGCACAAAGGACCTGGCAAGTTTAGTGTTCAGAAGAAGAATCTCCTCTCCTGCCTTGCCAAGCCCACCCGATTACCTCAGCCCTATAATGACGCAGAATAACAGAAGTTAATTCAAGGCCTCGACACCCCACAGCTCTCACAATGGTGCCTGAGCACTTTGTTGTCCTGGTGCCTTTCTTGCAGCATAGCTGAGCATAAGTCTGTAAGGTCCTGATGTTTTCATTAGAACCTAGCACTTGACTTCACTGGATGCAGGGTTCTGGCACAGCTGTGCATAAATTCATTTCAGTTCCTAGTGCTGCACCCTGCAGCATTGGGAATGAAGAGCAAACTACTTAATGAGTGATAATCATCTTGTGTATATAGCTTTGAAAAGAGCTCAGCATGGTGAAGAATTGAATGGCTTGGTTCTCTTATTCAAAAATTGCTCATGGGGAACAGCCCACTTTTGTATTCCAGTAAGTCCAAGTGAGAGTAAAATTTATACAGCAAAATTTATACATGATTTTACTTTTTGTCCAGTAAACTGCAAGACCATTCTGTTTCCTTTTAATATCAGTCTCAGGTGTGCTTTATTTATTATACTTGCTTGTATTCTTCTCTAGGCTGACACTCTCCAGAATTTCAAGTCTACTTTATGGTAAAACAAATCTAACATTCTGATACTATCCGGAGGCATTGGATTGGCTTAAAACCAGATTAAGACAATTCATTTTATTCTGTAGAACAGAGGTTCATTTAATCTCAGTGTATCATTTTCCTTACATATAACATGAAAACACTGATTTCTCATATTTCAATAACAAAAAGTTACACTGTAGTTACTGATGTTTGCCAGGCAGTTGGCAGGTGTGCAAGGGAGGGTATGAGTCCAAATGATTACATATACAGTACTGTATTTATGAAGTTTTTAACCTCGTTTAGGAAAAAAAACCCAGATTTTGCAGATATCCCACTGTGGTCATGTGAAAGTCTGCCCAAAGAGATCATAGCTGAAGGGTGTGCTATGAAATCAAGCTAGTTATTATCCTTCTCAAAAAAGTCATGAGAGCCCATCTCTCTGAACCTGATTCTGTTCTTCCTTACAGTGGTGCAGACTAAGTGATTAACTGTAACTGAGACAGAAATCTGACTTCTTGGGTCAAATTCTAGGATAGTTTGTGTATCTCCACAGAGCTTGGCTCTTCACTTTCCAGGAATTGATTTAATGCTCAGAAATGGAGGAAGAACATTTCACTGGCAATATCTGCTATATTGAGAGCTAGCTTCACCTTTCAAAATTATCAGATTAATTTCATATTGTACTCTTTTATATAATCCACAGCTTTTGACTTAAATGCCTTGTGTGTAGAGTGATCTGGAATGAAAGTGGGTATTATAAAAAAGTAGATGTCTGGTAATGATGAACTGATGTAATTTTGGTGAGGGGCTTCCCTGTGTTTGTCCTCAACTAAGAACATTTCATGTATTTCAGCTCTGCCTCTAAAGTAACCATAGTTCAAGGCATTAATATTTCATGAGGCATAAACGGTTCCCCTTTAGGAAAAATAAAAGCAGTTTTTCCTGTTTGTGAAATTTCCACATTGCCAAGAACAAGAAAGATTTTGAAACACTATCTTTGCTGCTTGCAGAGCTTCACTGCCTTATAGGGTCTGAATCCCCTGGATTCAGGCTGGGGGCGGGCTGGGAATGCTGGCTTTTCCTCCTTCTGGGTGATTCTGGGAGGCCTGCAAATGATGTCATGGTACATTTTAGGCTACAATAACAGGAAATCATCAAGTGTTTACACTGGCAGACTGGACTGTGATGTGATTTTCCTCCTCTTCCTCTCTGCCCCCCCACCCGCCTTGCCCCTGCCATTGACTTCCTTGATATATCTGCTTCCTCTGATTAAAATACTACAAGGTGGCAACACTGAAGGAGGAAAAAGGAAAGTGGGTGAGGGAGACAGAAAGGCATATTTTAAAAAAGGATGATTACCCTCAAATCACTGACAGAGAGCACAGCCCTCCCTCTCTGGCCCTGCACATACTGTGTTGGTGCAGTGCCTCAGAAACAAGTCAGAAACTGGCCTGCTGAGGAACTGGAGGATGGGCCCCTTCCAGCTGAGACATGAAAAAGAAACTCTACCCTCCTAGCACAGATGAGTCACAGAAAAGATCTCCCTGGCAAAGTTTTCTTTGAATTATCCTGCCGCACAGGCACATCTGAAAATATATGGCATGGGTTGATGGACTCCAAGGAGGAGAAGGCCACATTTTCAGGGCTTGGGTCAGAGCAAGGATGCAAGTGACTTTTACCCAGAGACCATACCACAATCTGTGGCAAACATCAGTTTTCAGTTTCAGTTTCAGAGGTGAGGGAGGGTGCTAGGGTTCAGGTCCTGCTTGTACCAGTGATGCACAATATGAATGTTAGACATTGTGTCCTTTCCAACCTGTTAATACAAAGGCAAGAAGGAGGAAGATGTAAGGTGATATCCAGAAGACAAGGTATTCCAATGAGGTAAAACAGACTAATTGGCTGTGTCACTGTAGGACACGAAAGAAAGATGAGAGACTCCAAATATTTCAGAAGGCAAAGAGCATAGAAAAAAGACTTTTTTGTCTAGTTCTTGCTACCTTTTATAAGGTGTTCTGATACAGACTTAACATGATTGGTGAATAGGAAAGACACTTCTCTAATCCCATTGGTTAAACTAGAGAAACAGCAAAACACTACCTGGAGAAAGATTGTTTTGAGAAAGGATAGTTGTTTGCCAAGATTGTTTTGAGAAGAAGCTTTCTTGAGAAATTTTTCCTTGGGAAAAAGTTAGCAGCTGCTAGCAGGCTAAAATCTCTCAGACCCAGAGATATCAGGCCCACAGGCTCCAGGGCAGTTCATGTTTCCATGACTATACAGAACCCGGCATTAACTCAGTTGTTAACTCATTAACTCATTAACTCATTAACTCATGGTGCTAACAACATCAAGGTTGTGTGTTTGATCCCCAATGGGCCATTCACTTAAGAGTTGGACGCTATCATCCTTGTGGGTCCCTTCCAACTCAGAATATTCTATGATTCTGTGATATACTTTCAGCTCATTGCTATTGCACTGGGTTAGCAGACTGCACACAAGTAGCTCCAAGTTGAAGGAACATTGAGGAGTACCTGGAAGGGGCTAACTCTAGAGCAGATATCAGCATTGCAGGAGCTTATGGAGGATGTCTCATTTACAGCAGTGTGGAAGGAAGTCTGAGATGAGAAAGACTGCATATATTGAAGAAGTTTTCTATAAATGAAAACGTGTAAGAGAAACACAGATCAGGGGTCTCAGTGCCCTGAGCTGGAGGACCATGACTGCAAGAATGATCAACTCCCAGTTGACCCTGAAATTGTGCAGGATCTTCTGCTCCAGATGGATCTCCACAAATCTAAGGGGCCTGATGGGATTCAACCAAGAAACCTCAAAGAGCTGCTGATGTCATTGCAAAGCCCCTCTTGATGATTTTTGAGTGTCTTGGGAATTCAGAGAGGTCCCAGCTGACTGCAAGATGGTGAACATTGTCCCAATTTTCAAGAAAGGCAAGAAGGAGGACCCTGGAAACTGCAGGTCGGTCAGTCTCACTTCAGTGCCCATTAAAATAATGGAAAATATTATTCTGGGAGGTATTGAAAAACACCTGGAGGGCAATGCAGGCATCGGTCACAGCCAGCACAGCTTCATGAGGGGGAAGTCTTGATTGTCAAACATGTTTCCTTCTATGACAGAGTAACCCACCTAGTTGATCTAGGAAAGACAACTGATGTAATCTTTTCAGACTTCAGCAAAGCTTTTGATAGTCTCTCACAGTATCATTCTGGATAAAATGTCCAGCATACAGTTGAATAACCATATTATGAGATGGATGAGCAGCTGGCTCACAGGTTGGGCACAAAAAGTTAGAGTGAATGGGGTAGCATCAGGCTGGTGACCTGTCACTGGTGGGGTTCCACAGTGCTCCATCCTTGGCCCAGCTCTCTTCAACATTAACAAGTCAGATGCAGGACTTGAAGGAATACTAAGTAACCTTGCCAATGATACTAAATTGTGAGTAGCTGTTGATGCCCTTCAAGGCAGGGAGGCCCTGCAGAGAGTTCTGGACAAATTAGAGAAGTGGAAAATCACCAACTGTATGAAGTTTAACAAGGGCCAGATTCTGTACTGGGACAGGGCAACCCTGGCTGTATGTACAGACTGGGGAACAAGAGGCTGGAGAGCAGTGCCATGGGAAAGGGACCTGGGGATCCTGGACAGTGGCAAGTTGAATCTGAGCCAGCAGTGCCCCAGCAGCCAGGAAGGCCAACGGTGTCCTGAGGGGCATCAGGCACAGCATCACCAGCTGGACATGGGAGGAATTGTCCTGCTCTGCACTGGCACAACCCCAGCTTGAATACTGTGTGCAGTTTTGGGCACCACAATATAAAAAAGATATTAATTTATTAGAGAGGGTCCAAAGGAGGACCACAGGATGGGGAGGTCTGGAGGGGAAGCCTTATGAGGAGTGACTGAGGCCACTTGGTTTATTCAGCCTGGAGAAGAGGAGATTGAGGGGAGACCTCATTGTGGTCTTCAACATCTTCACGAGGGGAAGTGGAAGGGCAGGCACCAATCTCTTCACTCTCATGACCAGTGACAGGACTCGAGAAAATGGCATGAAGCTGAGTCAGGGGAGGCCTAGGTTGGATATTGTAATAGATGTGATTATAAATTCGTGCAATTAAACATAGAAGGAAGTTATAGTAAATGATAGAATGTATATTTTCTATAACCCTGTGAGTATAAAAAGTAAC